>JAZGTK010001797.1:0-36065 GCA_036877625.1 Ambastaia sidthimunki | reverse complement strand
TTTCATTGTGGCCACAAGATGGAGATCTTGTGTTTGTGAAGTGAAGACGATTAACGAAAACCTGCTCGTGTCAGCGAAATACACTCAAGAGACCAAACAATCCCAAAAACATGATTTATTTTATGCACTTGGAAGATGCCTTATCCAAAGCAACTTACAGTGCATTTAAACTGTTTTATGAGCGTTCCCATCATTTTGGAAGTGCTAGGCACTGTGTTGTACTAGTTGTGCTACTGCACAGCAATACCTTCAACAATATGTGTAGCTGACTAGTTGTATGGCAGAAACTGCTACTATGCTGAGATAACATTTAGGCATTTTGTTATGGGAATCGAACCCACAACTTTTGCGTTGCTAACACAGTTCTCTACCAACTGAGCTATAGGAACACAAATATGTGACAGTTCTGGCTTATATTGCTTTCTTTAACATCAGAATTATGTGACGTATTATTAAACATGAAAGAGTGCATTAATCATGAGATCAGGTTTTATTTAATACAACGCTTGTATTTACAGGCCATATGATGATACTGTAAGCATGTATGAGTCACTTTAATCTCCATGCATGTGCCTGCAGGTAAATGCCATCCCATATGTGCCAAATAATTCCCTAATGTGTAAGATGTGAAAGGTCCAGCTCACTGTTCAGACAGCACATTGTTCATGAAGTTTATCCCACAAACAGCGCAAGGATCCTGTTTATCAAATTACAAAGCAGGAATTTGCCTGTGTGGCTAGAGGTCAGGAACACGAGCTTTATGCGTTTTCACTTAATTACACTGTTTTGTAAAATACATGTGACACAATTACAACGATTCGCTCACCTGCACCATCGTCAACAGATGCTTTAAAGATTTCATCACAGCACACACGTTCTTTTAAAAAGTAACATATAGAGCACAGATCAAAAGATCAAAGCTGGAAGATATGCTGTGCAGATCTGAGAGAAGATAAGGCTTTGTTGCTTAAATGTTTGAAAAATGTTGTTGAAATGTTTGCTGCACACACATTCTGAGATGCGGGTTCATGGGCAGTATGTGGAAGTACAGGCCTTTATGCTTTTACAACAAGCTGAACACAAGTGCAGCTACTATTGTGTGTGAGTCTGCCATTGTTTGGCATTGATTTTTCTCATCCCATAGTAAGAAATGTGGGTGTCAGTCTCTTTGAGAAGCCTGTTGAAAAGCACCATACGCTGGTTCTATGCAGTTTCACAGAAATGTGTTTTATTACGATCATGCGATGAGAAATGTGTGTACATTGTGTGTAAACTGGCTTTCAGCTCAGCTATGTGGAGGACGAGTGAGGATTTCTTTCTGGCTAAATAATAATTAACAACAAACCATTTTGTGTTGCTACTTTCACTTGTTGCAGACAATTTTTTACTCCCATCTCATTTTGTTTACAAAAAACCTTGTTGGTTCTTACGGCAAAATGCATTTTTATTTGTAAGTTGCTTTAATTAAAGCCTTTGCTAAATGAATAAATGTAAATGCACAAAGAGATACAACAAGAAATATTTGGGTTTGTTAGGACTGCAGTTTAGTCGGTGTTATTCAACATACATTATTATCAACATGTTTTATGGGGCAAAATGCTACAGAAAACAAAAATGTTTTCAAAATACATGCACTTACTGTATATAAGCTATATCTACATATATTTCTGTCTCTTTCAAACACACTTCTTTGCACACACACCACATGGTCTTTACAGTCCATCATTCAGCTGTAAATTGTGTAACACACTCAGACACAGGCAGGTGAAATGCAGATATCCAGCCAAATTGTTTTGAAGAGCTCACATCTCCCAGGGTGATTGTGTTACTCTGTAACCTGTACAGATGAGTCCTGTAGGTACAGGACTGGATGAAGATCTTCTTCACTTTGCATTCTGCATGAGAACTCACGCGTGAAAATGCTGTAAAGCTTGTGAGATGTTCTCTCATCACACAGGCCAAAGTTCACTCAATATGTTCCCTCATCAGTGCCGTTTAAAATCTCATAGCTGCAAAGATGAGTTGATTTGAAATGGGACAGTTGCAATGTTACAAAACATCAGGGACATTCCTGCATGTTTGACATTTTCAATAAGCAGCTATGATGAAAGTTTTGAATTAATGATATACTGTATTGGCATTTCTTCCTTTACTAACACCATCCCAGATTTCAAAGCTGCCCAGTGTATCAAAATCCAAGATAATCTGTATGAAATTTCCCACAATGCTGTTCTGCAGCCTGCTAGAGACATATGTGCTTGTAAAAGATAGCTGACATTTTTAAATGGCAATAGTTAATAAGTCCATATATAACCCCAGCATACTTACAACAGAAAGGCTACTTATGAGTGTGGGCTCAGTACAAGTTTATCATATATATGAGTTACATTTCTGCACGTTTTTTGTATTCCTGCATGTTTTTCGAATCTGCATGATCTGGCCTGAGATTACTTGAAATGAACCGTGTTGTGGCACAGCCTCTTTTTGGAAATAGTTCATGCACAAGTGAGTCTGGATGCAAACCTGCAGAATACACAAGTCTCACTGTGACTATGTGATATTGTCACTGCAAATAAACACACAGGTGGAAGCAGTCAGCTGTAATTGTTACTCTGAGGATCCGTTTACATTCAATTGAACCCTTAAAAATGACTTTCTGTCATGTAATCTATAATGTCAGCTTGATTCAGTTTATTAAATATATTTCTGGCTGAAATAAAATGGAATAATTTAGCAAATAATTAATCAAATAAATATTTGACAGTGATTTAATTAACAACTCTTCCTGCATATATTGACAGAGCACTTTTTGAGAAAGTATTTGTGAACAATTTATACTTTTGTCAGTTTGTTCTTTTAATATGTTTATGTATCGCAAAAAAATATTTGATCGCACCGTATATTAAAAAGTGCTTTTCAATTCTATTAAACAAGTTTAAATAAAATGCATTTTTTTGTGGACCTGCATGTGATCGCATTATTATTGTTAGTACTATTGTGATTAATTATTGTAACTCATTTACCGTGGTGTCTGTTTACCCATTATAAAGACTCACTGTGCAAGTATCACAGGAACAAAATCTATAAGTCACAAATAAGTCAGTTATTTCTGTTTTTGTTGTTGGTTTGGGACAGATTCAAACGCTCCAAGGGTGGTACGACTGAGACTTCAAACCCTGTGAAAGCTCAGACTTTGCCAGTTTTGAGCTGCGCCTGCAGCATTGTTGAGCAATCGCAGTAAATGCATTTGCCTGAACAGGCAGATCTTCACAGACAGAGTCTTAGCAAGAACCTGATACTGTGATAAGGAACATTCTACAGTTGAGTAATGGACTGGGTGAAAGGTTACAGAAAATATCCCCAGTGCAAAACCTTTACTGTGTTTTAACATTCCTAAACCTTAAGGGATTGATTCCACTTGATATAACAATTAGGAAAGTCATTTTTGTTGGTGCAACTTAATGCAGGTGGGTAAATGCAGTCATATTTTTGACATGATTCAAAGCACTTTAGATGTTACTACATGAAAAACTGGTATTCCTGGTAACAATGTATTATGGGGAACCCAGATTCATCATTAACTATGAATTGTGCAACAATAAACTCCCAACTGCTACTTATTAATACTTAGATAGTTGCTGTAGTGTTTAGGTAAACACTAACGGTCAAAAGTTTAGGATAACTTACTAATTTATTATTAATATTTTTTCCACATTTTTGAAGAATAGTAAACTGATCAAAACTATCAGATAACACAAAGGTAGTTATGGGAATTATGTTGTTCCAAATAAATCAACTCATGTTATAATTTAGCCTAATTAATTGTTGCCACATATATTGTTGTCTAGAATTTGCAAAAAGTCTTGGCATTTTACCATATAGTTTCTCAAGGCATCATCCTGTGATGATTTTTAAACTGTAATGAAGGAATTCCCATCTGTGCTCGGCTGCTTTTGTCATTATTCAGTCCTAATCATCCATTTCTAAAACTTTTTAATAGATTATTCAGACATTTCCTGAATCTTGTGGCTATTTTGTAGAATTGCATAGCTGTAATGAATTCTGAATTAGACAGTTTTGCAAAAATGTATCACCACCAAACTGCACAAAATTACATACTATCGCCCTCATGAACATCCTGCTGTGGAACCAGGTTCCTCCTCCTCAGATAATAATGAATATTTACTGGCAGACCTTTGGCCTGTGTGTGTGTATGTGTGTGTGTGTGTGTGTGTGTGTGTGTGTGTGTTGGGTGAGTGGGGGTGTGGGGGTGTAGTTCATGGCCACAGGCTCACCCAAAGATATCTGTGCAGGGCTCTGAATTCTCCGTTATCTGTTTGTATCACACAAAGTGGCCTTTCTTTCTGTGTTAACATCCACAAACTTTGTGAAAAAGGTCTTTGTTCTAAATGAGAATTATATCACCACTTAATCTTATCAAAACTCTCCAGCACACTTTGACTATCAGCAGCTGAACTGTGTTGTCACAACAAGCGGGACTCAAATCCTTAGCGAAGGCACTTATTGCTTCTATAGGACGATTCATTGTGTCTAAACGCAGCACTTCTGTGTGTTATGCATTTAAGATGGCTGATAGGACAGTGGAATGTCAGCCACACAAATGAAAAAGACACTGAGATGGTGGTTAAAAAAGGTTGAGGCTTATAATACAAGGATATAAATGATCGTATAAATTGTAAAACATACATGCGTCTCAAAACAGAACGTCATCACAGATTTACAATGCAAATCCGTGAATTTGAAACTGCTGGCAAAACCAGTTTTTGTCTCGCTCAGTAAATCCTGGTGAAATGCTTGCTGTGTAACTGAATATATATTACACTGTGAATGAAAGCACTGTTGTTACCTCAGGGAGCTATTTCAACCCGATCTGACCCTTTAAACACTTTCACTGGTGTAAACTAATGTAGTCAAGTTTGCACAAAGATACATTATTCACCAAATACAGAAAGTGTAAAAAAAGTTTAAGAAATATGAGAAGTTTCTGTGTAAATCATGAATTAAAACATTTTTATGTAAAACTTACTTTCAAATCACTGCAACAAATTATAATAAAATGGACTTCTGGATAACTTATTCAGAATTTTCTTCTGCTGGTGTTTTTATAAACGAGGCACTGTGTGTTAAAGAACTGAACACACAGCACAAAACACACAGACTTTGATACTGAACACTTGCTGCTACAGGCAACACAGATTATGATTCACAGCATTGTAGCTGAAGTGACCTCATTCATTCCTCATTCATTCTAGTTTACTATGAAACTTTTCCTTTATATTTTCACTTCCTGTAGCCAAGCAAACTAGTGCAAACCAACATATACGTCTAAAATATTGCAGCTTTTCATGCATGTGATTTTTGAAGCCATATTCATGTTACTCATGTTAATATCAAATGCTCATCATGGTATATGGTAATGAGAGAGAGAGAGAGAGAGAGAGAGAGAGAGAGAGAGATGTGTTGTATGTCAGACACAGCAGGTCTGCTGGGAGTTTGATTGTATTTCCTGGGCGTGCTGTAGAGTGCCGTCTTCTGTCCCCTCTCTCTCCAACCACGCACCATCTGCCTCTTCTGCTCTCCATATTCTGCCCTCTCTCCTCCAGCATCTAACCAGCATTTGGACCCGCCCACAACACCCCCCTTTGCCCACCCCCCTCCCACCCTCATGGCCTGGTTAGAACAGGGCCAGGTAATGACGGTGATGATGTGACATGAAAAAAAGGTGTTCTCTGCTCGCTAGAACTCTTTGTTCCCTGTTGGCATGATGTTCTGTCTCAGAACAAGATGGATAGAGAAATGTGACACAACAAGTGAAAACAGTTGCCATATTGACAGCATTCAGTGTGGGATTGAGTAATACCCACAGTTGTTTTGTAAGACTATTTTTTTTTAATTGTAAAGTATTGTATTGCTGCATTTTACTGCAATAATGCAGAGACATGCAGTTGTTAAGACGATCCAAGGTGCATCTTTGTCGCTACAAATAAAACATGCACAGTTAAATGCAGACATACACTGTGAGTTGTGAACAGCACACACACAGTATGAGTGAATGATAATGAAGAAGAACTGAAATGCTCTCAGTTTACACTAATGGAAGATTTGCATGCCAGAATACACACTGAAAAGCAGTAATTACATCCTACACTTCTCAGACAGCTGGAACACGTGTCCCACCCTCCTTTTATTTAAAGACAGCTTTACTTTCTGCCTCATTTAATACATTAAACTACTGTTTTTAACTGATATGGGTAAATGGCTCTTCTTCCATATATTTAATGTTTATGTATAAACAAAATTTGTTTTATATACAGTATGTTAACTGTCAATTTTATTCGTGGGTAAATGTACAGTATGTACAGTATTGCCTACATTTGACTTCAAGGAGAAGTTCTGTCATCATTTGTTAATTTTTATTTCTATAATGGTGTTTTCTTTTCCATATAATGAGAGCATATGAGGTTCTGGGCTGCTGACAAGCTCCCCTATAAAAATAATAAATAATAATATTCATAAAAAAACAAAACAGAAAACAACAAAAAACAACAAAAAGCCATCAACATTTTTCAAGTTCTATTTAATTCATACACAGCAACATTACTATTGTTATGTTTTAACATCAAGTGTTAAAATAAATGAGCACACACCAGCAACAAATGCTGGTCAACCAGCATGATCTATCTGATAAGCTGGTGGTTCAAGGGAAGCTGGTTAAGATAGTTAAGATAGCTAAAAACCTGGCAGGGAAACCAGCATGCCAGCATCCAAAACACAACATATGGTGGTTACCGGCAAAGCTGTTTCTTTCAACGGGCTGCTACAATCAAAACAACAATTCACACTCACGGGGGAGTTCAGACAGGTCCTTATTTTTCTAAGTGACTTCCATCCACTTTTTTTGTACCTACAAGCAAAAGTCACAAATATTTAACAAAGAAGAGTACCATCTATTTCCTACTACAGAAAGGTCTGTTGAAAGAAAATTGCTCTCATCTCTAGAAAAAAGAATGGCGGCATGCTGTACTTTTCAATAGAAGGAAGTGTCTGTGATTTTTCTGTCCTGCCTGCACTGACAAATCTTTCATGAGCCATCAGCGCTGACACCAAAGAACATAATGTCTTGCAAACAGTCGAGTAATCGAAACAAACTTATTGTGGAAGGATACGCTTAAAATGTTTATCATTACATGCAGTTGGTGTTTAAAATGCACAATAAGTTTTATCGTCTATTGTAGAGGAGCTGAATCGATCCGATTCTTTATGCACTTCTAAAACACACATCTGTGAGGCAGAAGTGTCATTTTTGCTCGCGAGGTGGATAAAATAACATCCAGCAGTGCTTGGAGCCGCGAGTCAATCCAGATGAACATCTCTCTATTGGAACATGTGATTTGTATAATAATACCGTGAACTTGTCTTCACTGTCAAATAAGCACAATACCCACTGATCTGTTCGGATGAAACCTTCACTATCTTATTGAAGCACTCAGCGAGGGAATCTTTCGATTAGCATTGTAGAGGCGGACTGACATACGAGCGAGCTCGAACCCGCAGCCGATCTGAGCCCTCTGCCGCTCTCACCATCATCTCAGTGTGAATTGCTATGCAGGGCGACAGCAGCTGCTCTCATGCTAATGGTGCAGTTAATGCATTCATCTTTCTTTATTTGACAGCTCCAAACACAATAAACACAAAGCAGCTATTGCGCCGTTCACCGGCCGGCGTGTCAATCAGAGGTCATTGAAAGTTGTCCATTATTCATTTGTGCTGGGATCTCAAGTTGAATGCCAAATGAATAACAATTTGAGTTTATGTAAGTAATACTGTAGCATCTTTACTCCGAATGTTCAGTATTCCAGCTAGCAATTTTAGGTTGTAAAAATGTTTCCCTAACGTTTCCAATCAGTAACAAAAAGATTAAAAATTATTTAATCTTTTTTTATTTTGGTTATTTTGAAAGTTGTAGGAACATTCAAAACCAAAACGTTTTTTGGATACTGTATGAACGTTACTGCTTCATCAGCTTGGTTAAAAAAAATTACTCAAACATTTTTATTTCTGTTACATATTTAACACATTCTACTTACTCCTTAAGAATAACATTTTTGACATGATATACAGCGTTAAAAACGTTCTACTTATGATAACTTTGAAAGAACTTTTAGAGAACGTTAGCCAACATTCTGAGAACATTTCCTGTTTGCTGGGATACTGGACACATTTTAGATTCATTGACATTATGGGGTAAAAATGTCAAGTAAGGACATTCTTCATGCTTTTATTAATATTGTTAATATTTTAGCTCATTAAGTTATTAATTCACAATTTTACACTCAGCAGAGACGCGAGGGTAGGTGCATAAAATAAATGATTCAATGTTGCACAAACAAATGTGCTTCATTGTATTCTAGTGTTTCTCTGTGTTTGTTTCACAGAAACTTTCATCAGGTTTTACAAGTAGCAAACGTATGTCATGAACATCTGTCAGCAGGGCTGTAAAACTGTTCATTTGTATCATCTGTCCTGCCTATTGATCTCGTAACCACAGTTTGAATGTATTGCAGCTCTCATAATAATCAGTTGTTGCTCAATTTCCAAAACTATGTGACTGAAAAAATACCTTGGAAAAAAATAAGAGATAAAGAAAAAGTCAGAGACAAGGCTTTGGGTTTAAACAGGTCAGACCAGCAACCCCTCCAGTGACTCTAAACGAAAATGAAACAAACATGGATTTCAGTTGCAGACAAACTCACACTGATGATACTTCATAAAGCTTTAATGTGTCTATTTACCATAAATAAAAACTGTATTCGCCAACGTTTTGACTTGGGAATTTAATTATTATAGCCCTCCAGGAACTACTGTTGTGCAATCTGTGTTTTTAAAATGATGTGACAGAATGACTGTTTTCTTTAAAAAATATAATGCAAGACATAAATGCTGTAAGTTGATTGTGACTGAAGCAAACCCAAGGTTTGAGCTGAAGACTGAACACTGACTGACCTCAGCTTGATGTGTCTGTCAGCCACGTGCTCATGGACACTGTTTACACGGTGCAGACAGCTGTGAATTTCTGTCATTCGTCAGTTCATCACTTTGACAGACAAACGACCATCTAACAGTCTGACAGTCACTGAACTGTCACGGGAACCAATGCCTAACAGTTCTTTCCCTCTTCATCAGCTGTGTTTGCTATCACTCAGAATATACTGCAAATATAAGTACCAATAAATCATTACTGATGCTTGTTTGCTAGGTCATGCGTACAGCTGGTTGTTGTCTCTGTTAAGGTTTGTGTATTATTATAATGGGTTAGGTTATGATTTACTCTTTCCAGAGGGCACTGAAACGTAACAGACATTTGATCACAAACTATTTTCATTGTTGGTTACCGTATGGCTCACAGTTTTGTGCTGGCAGGGTTTGCTATTGTCATTGTGTAACTATATAGCATCTAAAAAAAAAAAAAGAGTTTCAGCTTAACTTTTTTCATCAGTAATAAAATTCAAAGTGATGGCAAAACTGCATTTTACCTAAACGTTTAGGACAGAAATCAAAACTTTTTGATTTGTTTCCCACAGTGTAGATTATTTATTCTAATTTACATTAATAATGACAGGGATCAAAATTTTGGAACAATTAAAAAAAACGTACATTTGTATTCAGATCAAAATTACACAGGCATATTTACAGTCAGCTCTTTTAAAATACTTGCACTACAAAGGTAATTTTTTAATCAGCATTTTGTCTTGTTTTTGCTTGTTTTTTTTTTTTAAATGTTTTTCAAAGAGGTTGACAAACAAAGTCCCTCTGAAAACATTAAACACATTCCATGAAATATTCTTTAAACATCAATACAATTTTCTCACACAGTTTTGCTTCTCGTTCATCGTGTTACTCTTTCATCATGCTAATCTTTCATTTCCCTGCTAATGTAAAAGGCAAATGAAGACATACAGTACAGAGACTCACAATAAAGAAAGGTCAACGCTTTATCTGAGGAGGAAGCTAATAAAACAGAAACGTCACTCAAATCTCTGCGTCGCTGTCAAACGCTTTGTATCTTTCAGTTTGTGACTATTAGGATTAAGATTTCTTCCATGTATTTTGTGTAGGTGGTGACTGATCCATTACCAAGATATAGTCATATCAGTGGAAAATCTGAAAGAAGAGGAAGTCATTGCTTTCATTACAACTACTGATCTGAAAACGGCAATAATCCACTCATAAAACTTTCCAAAAGAATAACATTGTGAATTTGAGATGCAGGTGGCTTACTTGCTAATTTTTCCTCTCATACCCTTAGGGTTTCACATTTTTCACTTCATCTTCAAAGTGCACTTTGGCAAAGTCCACCTGCTGCCAGTGGCCCGGTGCCCACCGTCTGTTGGGTCTTATTTGTGGGCCATGCCTGCTCCCTTGCTGGCTGGGTCCATGTGCGCATCCTCTCTCACTCCATGGCAGGTCTTGGCACCGTGCGTGGGGTCTGTTTACATCATCTCTGGTGGGTAGGTGGATAAAAGAAGTGCTGTTGTACCTTACTGTACAGTTCTGAAGCCATTTTGGGTCCGTGTCACAAATGGACCGTAGAGGATCAACAGTGGAGAACTTTTTGGGGAAGAACTTCACAGCTGAAGAAGTGCTGATCTCCTTAAGTCTCAGCATTATACACACTGCACTACAGTGTGAACAGTGATCTCTGTTTACATAACAATTAGACAAAGACCATGTGCTTCAGGCTGTTAGCAGAAGCGCAAGCACTAAGAATAGCTAATTGCCTTCTGGAATCCATTGGAGCGGTTTTGTGTTTAGCTTTATTCATGATGTATTCAGGTACTAATTTTCTTAAATCTGCTTCGATATTTTGTCCACAAATCTCAAAACCACCAAAGTCCCTCCATGAAGCAAACACTTGGTATGTCCTATCAGCATAACATGAAACAAAGCAAGAAAAACCAAAAGCTATGTGTTTTCTCCGAACGGGATAGTTTTTAAGTTTGTGGTGTGGTTTGGGCATAACTCAGCACTCTAACACTCTACCTCACCCAAAATCCTAAACAAACAGAATATAAGACAGAGGGTGAGTGAGACAGAGAGACAGACAGCGAGAGAGGGAGGGAAAGAAAAGCTAGAAAACGCCTCCAATCTGTGTGTTTGAGCCGGGCTGATGGCTCATGGGTGTTGGGCTGAGTTTAGGGGGAGGGGGGAGGGCTTTAGAGGGAGGGACAATGTCATCAGTATTGGGGAGGAGATGATGAACCTGATTCCTCAGGGAATAAGGTGTCTCAACAGCCTCACAACTCTCTGCACTCATGAGCTAAATTGACTGGAACCGTCAACGTTAGCTTCTCTGAAAGAATTTTCATGTTCATTATGGATGAAAAGCGATTAGTTTTACGGCCGCAGTGGAATACTGTCGCACCAAAGGTGTGAGGACTTTGGAAAAACTTTTATGCAGTGCTGGAATCGAGGACCTCAGGTACGTCTCTGAAATGTCAAGCATGTGGTGTCAGTTTGCTAAACTTCTCTGACTTCTTTGAGTGGATGAATGGCTTCAGGAAACAGTTTACAATGAGTCACTGTGGTTTTGTATTAGTGATGTTTCGTGTTAATGGAATTTTATTAATCTTGTTGTTTTGTTATGGTGAACATTATGACATTATTGTGGGCTACGGTCAAGCAGTTGCTAAAAGTGTTGCAATGAAACAAACGTAACTATCCTTGTATGTCAACTTTTTCTATTTGCAAAACCCAGGAGTATTTCTTAAAATAAGTAATCAGAAAGTTCCTGGGGGTACCTAGAGGGTGCTACTTACTACACATGTGCAAACTGAAGTGTGTGTGCTTCACATGTCTCTGTATGCTGTTAAATATGCTAGTGATAAAGCAAACAGTCAGTATTTTTAAGATTAACTCCCCAAAACAACATTTTTTTGAGTTCAGAATACTTCATTCTGCTACATTACAGTAGTTAACCTGCTTACTGAACACATTATGGCTAAGGCCTAAAGTGACTTATTATATTCATATAATTTTAATATATATTTAATAGTATTACATACAGTATAGTCTTATAATATTCATAAAGGCCTTGTGCAACTATTAGAGAGCATTATTGAACTGTGAGATGATTATATATCAAACATATTTTGGACAACACAGAAGTTCATCAACAATTTAATGATAACAAAATGATGGACACCTGTCCAGGGAATAATAAAGAGAGATTAAGCCATTTATGTAAACCATCCGTTCTCTAGAGAGGTTTTAATTCAAGATATTTAATTTATAATCAGAAAAGCAGATTACAAGGAACCCTCAATACATTGTATTTTCCATGTTTTTATTGCTAAAACAGCACATACACAGCAAAGCAGTACACAGCAGATAAACATTCCATTGTCGGAAACATCCATACAAAATAAAAAATTATGTAGAATTTGGAAACACCTTTTTTTTCCAATTCCTTTACAAATTTGCAGATGTCTGAATGATTGAGAAGTTATTAGGGGTAAATAAATAAGTCGAAGACAGATTTATTATCAAAACAGAAATTACAAACATCATCAAAGTCTGCAAAACAGTTGACAAGCCAAGACAAGATATTATGTCCTTCTCATAACATAGACAAAAAGCAAACACTTTATTGGCAAGAATGTTGCTTTACTGTATATTATGTATTGGTCTTTTTGAAGTAAGGATTTATTATTTAATCCTTTAAATTCACAAGACAAATACATGCACACATTTCCTCACTACAAGCAAAAATGGCTGCATTTCACACAGAGGTTTGGCAGTTGAAGTGGCTTTCCACGTCATTCATAATGCCTCACTACAGTTGAACTAGTTGTTCTCTTGAAAATGACGCATCTGTGGGCATGTTGATGCTTGGTTGTGGCCACAACTTTTGCAAACAATAAACCGACCGAGAGAGCTACAGCATAATCCAGGTGGTTTTAAGTTAAAGCAGGACCCATAAACTCACACACCACAAGCCATTACAAATGTACAGGAGAAAGTACTAATCACAAGAGTTCAGTGTATTTATAAAAAAGAAAATAGCAAAATTAATCGACTGCACTTTGCTTTAATAATAGTAACGTTTTACAGCAGTATGTTTAAAACATGCTACATTTTTAGGTTAGTTTCTTAATAGTCTGCTTGTTTTACTTAAGTTTTGGGTTATTGTATTATACAGTATCATCGGGGAGCGTGCTAGCATGTTAAGCTGTTAACAGTATCCTTAAATGTCGCTGAATCTAACGAAACTGGCAAAGTGAGATCTGATAGTGAAATAGGATCTGAGAGTCTCTGCCGCCCGGCTGGGCGTGTGGTGACAGGTAACTGTGAGAGCGTTGACTACAGGGTAGTGCAGCACATCCCGCTACTGACAGACTCACCCTGAGGGATTTCACAACTTTTACAAGCTGGATTTTTCAAGCTTTCTAAATCAGTTAGAAAAACATGGAAGCATTGTTTTTGTAAGTTACCCACATGCAAACCTTATATTCCCGTATGCCTCACCAGTAAAAAATGGATCATTATCTGTCGGTGCCTATGTTACCCCCCCACCACAGAGACAGAAAGATATATAGGACGATAGAGAGACAGAGATTTATGGTTTTAAGAGCTCTTATCATACACAAATACAATTTACACAGGAAGCTAAAAATAATAATGTATATAGGCATAAAATTGTTTTTCTTCAGCCGGGGGCTATACAGTCTTACTATAAACTATTGAAGTTGTCAAAATATGCTAATTGTGTTTGACAACAACTGGCTAAACCATGTGAAAATGTTTTACACAGTTCTAGCTTGTCAAGACATGTAAAAAAGGAGGTAAAATACCTGACTGTGGTCTTTTATGTATGTTAATATTAAAGGGATAGTTCATGCAAAAATCGCCCCCATGTCATTCCAAACCTGTATGAATTGTTTTATTCAGTAAAACACAAAGGCAGATATTTTCAGAAATGTCTCAGTGGTTTTGTATCAATACAACAGAAGTCAAAGGATGCCACTGTTGTTTTTTACTAACATACTGCAAAATATCATCTTTTGTGTTCTTTAGAAGCAACAAATTCATACAGATTTTAAATAGCATGACAGTGAGTAAATAATGCAGGAATGTTAATTTTTGGGTGAACTATCCATTTAAACTTTTTAAATCTTCAGTCTGTGTTTACACACTGACCATCAAGACCATATCATGATACAGCATGGTCCACCTGTCAGATAAATTAAAAAACACCTTAAAACATATTCTTTCCTTCTTTTCAGGTCTGCAGGTCCATGCTGAGACAGGGAGAATGGCCTTCACAGACACAGCCATAATTCTCACTGTCATAGCAGTCCTAGGAACCATAACCAGATGTCAAGGGAGCCTCCTTAAAGACAACTCTCTGCTGAGGTTCACCCATCATTTGTATAATGCCAGCATTTATGAGAACTCCGCCCCCAGGTCATATGTGGAGGCCCCTGTCAGGATGGGCATCACACTATCTGATCCCTTCTGGGACATCAAGTACAAGATTGTTGCTGGTGATGATGATGGTCTTTTCAAAACTGAGGAGGTATCTGTTGGAGATTTCTGCTTTCTGAGAATCAAAACCCGTAGCAGTTACTCAGCTGTGCTCAACAGAGAGGTACGAGACATCTACACTCTTACTGTTGAGGCTACAGAAAGCACATACGACAACAAAGCTAGAACAAAGGTATTGATCCAGGTGCTGGACACAAATGATTTAAAACCGCTCTTCTACCCTGCCTCTTATCATGTGCTAATCAAAGAGGACACACCAATCAAATCAAGCCTGGTGAGAGTAAGTGCAACAGATGCTGATATAGGCAGCAATGCTGAGTTTTATTACTCGTTCACCAGTAGATCCCACCCATTTGCTGTTGATCCTTTTACCGGGACTGTTTCACTTGCCAAGAGACTTGATGCTAGTCACAGAGACAGGTATGACCTAACTGTTCTGGCAGAGGACAGGACAAAGAAAATCTCTGGCGTGCAAAAGTTTGGAAATGTGGCAACAGTTGTTGTAACTGTACAAAAGGTAATGGAAAACTTTACCCTGATCACACCCATTAGTGCAGCAAATCCTCAGACAGATGATGGAACAATAAGTGTGAATATTAAGATGGAACCCAAGGAGAAGGAGAAAGAGGCGTCTTTGAGTATAGTTGAAGGGGATCTACTGAAGGGCTTTGAGATTGTTCCACCTGCTCTTCAAGATGATGGCTTTCAGCTGCTCTCAACAAAATGGATTGACTGGTCAAAAAACCCATTTGGATTAAACATTTCCCTTCAAGCAAAAGACAGAAGTAATCCTTCATTGCTAACAGCAATAAAAAAAGTGCACATTCCTCCACCTCAACATAAACCTCTGAAATTTGAACAGGAAAATTACTACGTCACTCTTAGCGAATTCTCTCCACCAAAAAGTCATGTTGTTAGAGTATCTGTGAGTCTGAATTTAAAAAATGTGACCTTCAGCATTAAGGAAAACCCACAGAGCCATAAATTCAAAATCAGTGCCAAAACTGGTGTAATTGTGACCACTCAGTTTCTTGACTTTGAAAAGCAATCTCATTACGAGTTTGATGTCACAGTAAATGATGGAGAAGTGGTAACTCGAGTCACTGTGGATGTCATTGATGAAAATGATAATTCCCCTAGATTCACATTACCCTCATACCAAGCTTCTTTACCTGAAAATGTTCCAATTGGAACAAGCATTTTAGCTGTCTCTGCCATAGATGTTGATAAAGATAACAACGGTTTTGTGACCTATGCAATAGCAAACACAGCTCCTGTGCCTTTCAGTATAGATCCACTGACTGGTGTGATTTCTACCTCTGAGGAATTTGATTATGAACTCATGAAGAGGTGGTACCACCTGAGAATCTGGGCCTCTGATAGCGGCAGCCCTTTTAGTAGAGTGAGTGAATGTTCTGTGACCATCACCATGACTAACATCAACGACAACCCTCCAGTGTTTGAGCGGGTGGCGTGCAATGCTTCCATACCCCTAGACTTTGTAGTGGGAGAGAGTATTGCAGAGATGTCAGTACTTGATCTGGATGAGCTACAGCAGATTATATACACAATACAGTCTGGAAATGATGACGGATTGTTTGCTATTGACTCTGTTTCTGGTATCATTACACTTGCCAAGCCCATTCCCAATTATGTAGACATAGATACTTCCTTATACACACTTAAAATAACAGCAACAGATGGCAAATTTAATGCAGATCCCAACACTGTAACTGTGCGCATTACAGCCAAGGGAACAGGAGCCACAACACATTGCGAAGAGACAGGAATTACTAGGCAGTTGACAGAAAAGCTTATTGAATCATTTAAGCCTTCTCTTACACTCAAGGAAGACGAGTCTATCTCTGATGTTCATATAATTAATGGCCACTCACCAAAGTTTATTATGGGCACACCAAGCTCGATTGACATCAGAGAAGATTTTGCTCTCCATGGGTCTGTGTTGCGATTTAATGCCACTGATAATGATTCTGGTTTTAACGGAATGCTTGTCTATGCAATTTCTAGTGGGAATGAAGACGGGTGTTTTACAATTGACATGAACACTGGGGATCTCAAAGTCATTTGCCCACTGGATAGAGAGCAAAAAGAGTTTTACATTCTAAACATCACTGTGTATGATCTGGGCTCTCCACAAACCTCTACTTGGAAATTGCTTGCTGTGAGCATTCAAGATGCAAATGATAATCCACCATTATTTTCCCAACCAAGATATATTGTAAGAATCCCTGAAGACACAGAGGTTGATAAAAGCATCTTCAAGGTCAACGCAGTGGATTTTGACCTTGATGATAACGGAGTGTTTAAATACTCTCTGTTAACCTTCACGGATTTGTTCAAGATTGATGAAGTCACAGGTGTGGTAAAGGTAACCCAGCATTTAGATAGAGAAACCTTTAGTAGACATGACCTAAAAATTGAGGCCAGAGATCAAGCCAAGCAGGACCCACAGCTTTTCTCATTGGTAGATCTGGTGGTCATACTGGAGGATGTTAATGATAATCCTCCTAAGTTTGTACCCACAGTTTTAAGGGTCAAGGTTCCAGAGGATGCTCCTCTTGGCACAGTGCTGCTATGGGTTGAAGGCTTTGATCTTGATCTGGAGAGTGGAGGTCTTATAAGCTACAACTTAAAGAACAGTGAAGCTGGAACTTTTTTTTTGGATACCTCCACGGGCTGCTTGACTCTGGAACGTGAGCTGGACTTTGAAAGGCAGCCATTTTATAATCTTACTGTTCGAGCTGTAGATCATGGAAAGCCCCGGTCATTATCGTCTTCATGTTTCATTGAGGTTGAGGTGTTAGATGTGAATGAAAATCTGAACCGGCCTCTCTTTACCCAGTTTGTACACAATGCTGCAGTTATGGAGGATGCTAAAGTAGGAACCTCAGTTTTGACACTGACCGCTGTAGATAACGATCTTGGACGAGATGGAGTAGTTAGATACTACATCCATGATGGCTCAGGGCTTGGCGTTTTCACGATTGATGAAGAAACAGGTATGTTTGTGATTACAATATATCATGTCATACATGCTTTACTTAGGCAGGAGGAATTCCATGTGGATATTAATTAACTTTACCTTACATGTTCAAACAGATCAGGTATTTCACATACAGTACCATAAACATGTTAAGGCAAACAATGAATTATGTTTATCTGTATCCTATTTTAGACTATCTTAGCATTTTGACATTCCTATAACCCTGTGTACCATAGAGTGTATCTATACAGTATACATTATATACAACATATTCTTCATTCTTAATAATTGCGTTTTGCAATACCTCCAGGAACTCCAGATGGATAGTGAAAAACATAACAGCATCTGATTACTTTAACATGTTATGAGGAAAAACATGCACAACAATTCTGCAATTTCTCAATGTATCTTAGTGTGTCATCATTGCCTGTTTCTTTTGAAATTCTTCACTCCTATTGATTCTAGACATTTCCACTTTGCAGGTGTCATTCAGACTGCAGGTTCACTGGATCGTGAGGCTGTGCCACACTATTGGCTGACAGTTTATGCCAAGGATTTGGGCACTGTACCACTGCTGTCCTGGACTGAGGTCTACATTGAGGTTTTGGATATTAATGACAATCCCCCTGAGCTCTCTAAACCTGTTTACTTTGCCTCAGTGCAAGAGAATCTGCCAAAGGACAAATCTGTTCTTAAAGTATCTGCCACTGATATGGACAAGTCTTCTGAGGGCAAACTAACTTTCCAGATCCTTGATTCTCAACGCATATATTTCACCATAGATGCAAAAACAGGTAACTTTTTAAAACATTCCTCTACTTTAAAATTTTCCTTTGAAAGTTGTCATTAACATGTTTACCCCCATTATAAAAATAAGTTAATAAAAATTACAAGTGACCTTTACGAATTCACAAGTTGTTGTTGGTGATTCATCTCAATGGTGATTCATCTCATGTGATAATACAGTCTCTTAACAAATTGATCAAACATGTCTAGGCACACGTTTTATGTAATGGTGGTATGCCACGTGAAGGGCACAATGAATAGAGTCTCTAATTACTGTGAATACTGTGATCAGTGTGTGTAATTTTGGGTCATGGGTGAGAAGAGTTGTTTAGCAGGCCCACGAAGGCGCACAATCACAAAACACAACACCTCTGACCCTTTTTGCAGCTTAACCTAGCCTTTGAACAGTAGCTATGAAAACTAGAACCGCATTAACCAGCGTTGCAAGCTCACACTTGTCTTTACTAAGTCTTGTCCTTTTGTTGTTTTATCTGCCCCACCCTGTGCTAATAGACCAGAATTACAAAGAAGAACAGAGGGGGATGAGGTGCATTATAAAAGGATACATCATACCAAAATGCTTTTGAGGCATTTGTAGCTGTTAAGAGTGGTTAAAAAAAACTCAATGCTTTGTCCTTTCCACTGTTAGGAGGCTTACAAAGTTAAGATGGAAGCTGGCAGCTTGAAGAGAAAACTTCTTTCATAAAACTAGTGTGACATTGAACCATTACTCTTAAAAGAGAAAGAGAGCTCTCTATGAATACTGTATAGATGTACAGTCCAGGAGAGGATCAAGGAGAATGTGAAATGAATATGAAAGGGTAATAAAATCAATGCTACATCTCAAGAGCTAAATCAGCTGCATAGACAGCAACAAATCACATTTCACTACAGTTTAGCTCTTTCCCCCAGGGCCAAAAGGACTAAGGTTCTCTCTCAAGTTCTCTGTAGCTCCATGTCAGAACAGGACAAGCACAGATGATTCATCACTTGTGACTTTGTGAACATTGTGACTAAACTAACCGCCTTAACAGCTTGGCACCACAAAACAGCTCATTTATATTAACAGATACATGTTCTAGAACAGGCAAGCAGGTCAAATAAATAATTCTTGGGTGGGTTGGGACTACATCATCAAAAGTCAAATGCTCTGGGGTAATTTAAAACAAAGCATATTTTATGGTAATAATCTCATGTTTTGATTTATACCTGAATGCTAAAAGCACTTGAGACTTTTTCCAAATCCATGCACTTTGTCTATCTGAGTCTATCTGTTGTACCACACACGACAGGGCAGGCTTTCCACGGGTGGGCATTAATGTTGAAACCACACTTTCTGGAATTGCTCTTCCAGGATCACCTGCCTAAATACAGGCCCTCATAAAAACCCAGCAGGATTTGTTTTCAGTGCTGCAGAGGTTGAAAGACACTGTGGGTGCTGCCTGTGCTTCTCCACTGAAATGACACTTCAAGTGTTTATTGCAGTGGCGATAAACTGCAGCCACAGTTGTCCACTCTTAACCTGAAATTTAACCAATCCCCAACACTCAGCTATATAAAGATATTGGAAAACCTCTTATGCTAATCTGTAACACTGTGTTTTTTGCACTACTCAGCTGCAGTGGTTATTGAGCCCTTGTATATTCTTAGATGCCTTATATATGCCTTAGTGCTGGCTAAGTCTTCGCTGACGTGGGCATGATTAATAACCGTTGTTCCCACAGCTGGCACACCACAGGTTGACCTACTATAAACAGTGAAACAAAACAAATAACACTTAAAAAACAAAGCTGTGGGAAGAGAAAGTAAAATGGGCACACGGCGGGACTGAACAGGTGTGTCATCCATCTAAAGGCCCTATCGTTGCTCAGTCTGTTTTTTCCCCTGTATGTTTGTTTAGGTGTGATCAGCACCCTCGCTGCCTTGGACCGGGAACAAAAAGCAGAGCATATTATTGAGGTTGGTTCATTCGCTTTCTTATGTTTACTAGGTCATGATCCTCAGGCCTGAGCCTGACCATTGAGAACATGTTGCGGTTTATACAGTATATGTGCCATTATATATTACTATGTTAACAGTCTCTAGGTAATGAACCTATTTTCTAAACTTTGCAAGCACAGGATGTATACTAGAGCAGTGGTTCCCAAACTGGGGTACATGTACTCCTGCATGATCAGGGTATGCAAACCTTTATTTACTTAAAGTAAAGTCTAAAATAACATTCAAACTGAGTTTACGTATTTCTCCCAAGCAAAATTAATATGCACATTCTTTAGTATACAGACAACATAATACTACCCTACATCCAAAATCATCTACTTCCATACTTTATCATGGTACTTCCATACTTTATCACGATACTTCCATACTTTATCATATCTACCTGTCACTGTACCTTATTTGGATACAGAACTACAATCAATGTAAAATAAATGGATCAACCCAATAGTCAATCAAAATCTTTTATGGTCAATTGTGACGTACATTATATGTGCGCATACATATACAAACATTTAGATACGCTTTACATTCACACAAATTGTCAAACCGCACTTGCCGCCCTCTGGAGCAAGTTACCGTACATTACCTTACCGTAACTTTCCATTTCTGAGGTAAAAAACCGCGCAAACGATAATCCCACAACACACTTTAACCGCGTGACGCGCGACTTCCGTTAATATGAATTAAAAACGCGCGGAATAGCGAAACTTGAAGCACGGCGGATCCTTCCGACTCCAGCAACTACTTACCTTTTATTAAAGTAAGTTATGAGCATTTACTAGCATTACAAGTAATTACAGACATGGACGATGTGTGGAAAACATCTTAACTGAAACTCCGTCCAATATAAACAAACATCAGAAAGTTATGCGAGTTACTTCACACACTTCCAATTTAATCGGTTTATTATTTTGTCAAATAGTCTGTGACATATAAGTAAGTTATTTTGTACACATGTAAATGCTTTAAACGATTTTAATATTAATACTTCATGTGTAATTTTGCTACAGTATATATGATATATTAATATAATGTACATTGTGTTACTAGTGTTTGTGCTTGAATCCAGCTGAGATGGATTTTACTGAAGAGTTTTTGTTGTTATTTGTATTTGTGGGTATGCCATGATGTAAGTTAGTGTGCTGTGTGGTTTGGCTATAATGTTGAATAATGAAGGAACGACTTTGAATGTGCCATGTTTTGATGGTCATTTTAAAATCTTTTTTGTCTGGTACACCATGTAATTCACATTTCAGTGAGTACAGTTTACTTCTAGTACAGATGGAGTCAAATATCTAAATTATGAGTTTGCCTGCTGGCAACATTGAGCAAACAAATTGAATTTTTTTTATTCATTATGAAATATCAGACTTTATAATATTTGCTTAACATTTAAATATATTTAACTAAAGAATTAACCTAGAAGCAAATTCTATTAAGTTCTGTTGTGAATCAGTCAGTTTTTAGTATTTTAATATGAGCAAAGTGTTAATTAATTTCTTTCTGTTGTAGCACAGTGCTTCCTCACGGCAAAATAGCTATAATGCCCCCCCACATATGTTTATAATTTATAATTATTGGTTTTGCTAGCAATAAGGTTTATTTTATGCATGATAATTGAATCATATTTTTCTTTCATAATGCATGCAACAGAAGCTTAAAATGCCTGTGTCTTTTGTTTATTTAAACACCAGATGTGGTTTTGGTTTGCAAATGGACCTTGTGATATGTGCACCTGACATTCTCGACTGTCGCCCTTTCTGCTGTTGTTTAGGTGATGGTATCAGATGAAGGGGCGCCTCCACTAAGCTCCACTGCCACTGTAGTTATTGAAGTCTTGGATGAGAATGATAACAACCCTCAGTTCAGTCATAAGCTGTTCCAGGTAAGACTGCCTGAACGGCAGAGCACGGCCGAGCCCCAGGACATCTACAGAATGGTTGCCCGTGATGATGACGTGGGGCCCAATGGGATGGTCACGTACAGCCTGGAAGACAGTGTGGAGGATCGCTTTGATATCCATCCTGAGAGCGGGGTGGTGACGGCTAGAGGAGAGTTTGTTAGAGGCAACTACAGTATTTTGACGGTATACATTAGTATATTACAGTAAATCTACTTAAAGCTGCAATCCGTAACGTCTTTTGAATTAGGTTTTGAATGAGTAAATGACACATCAGTGTTCGATATGATGTCTTTACCTTACCCGATTCACAACCGAAATTTAATGATTTATAATAATGATTTATAATTTGAGCTATCAGGTCTGATTTTGCAGGAAATGAACGTCTATACACAGAAAGAAAAAATGGCTATTACTCGCGTGTCCAGGTCCCGTAGATAGTGGAGCATTTGTAGGTTGTTCTTACAGCAGAGGTTTACAATTTAAACTTTAAACAAAGAAAATAGCTCTGCAAGTACCCTGCAATGTTATGTTTGAAACAGAGATGGCAGTAGAGAGGCAAAAGTTTTGGACTGCAGCTTTAAAATTTACATAAAGATGCATTGATGTATATTTTAAGAGTGGACTAAAAAATTTCACCCTTTGTTTGGGTTTCTCTTACAATTTCATAGATAAAAGCAACAGACCAAGGCAGTCCTCAGAGAATGTCTAAGGCCCGTTTGCATGTTGAGTGGCTGCCCCTGCCTGAGTCCAATTCTGAAGGGCTGGAGTTTGATGAACCACCGTTCAACTATGTGGTTATGGAGACAGATCCTGTCACAGATATGGTTGGGATTATTCGTACAGAAATGACTAAGAATCTACTCTTGTTTGACATTATTGGTAAGTAAGACTATCATTTGCAATTCTTTTAATGTTGCTTACAATCACATAAACACAATATTCTTTCATTTAGAGACAAAGCAAGGAATTAAAACAAAACACTTGAAAGTTTAAAATCATTTTTGAATGAAATACTTTTTGTATAATTGTTTTTAATTTTGATTGCTGATTTTTTAAATTGGCGATTTACATTATTTATAACTGATTATGTTTAAGGTATAGTTAATATGAAGTGAAGCATGAAATTTTCTTTGATGTCAGAAATGCTTTCTGCTGGTCGAGTTTAATATGTTGAGATAACTATAGGTAAGCTATTTGTGTATTACTTTTGCTCTGTAAAGGTTTCAAAACATTGTTCTTTGTTTTTAAATGGTCCAAAATGTTCATTTCTGGCTTAACCAATACCGTGAGTTTAGGGGCGGGACTGCCTTTCTGTCTGAACCATGAAAGATTGCAGGGCAGGACTAAGGGAAACCTGTTTATAAACCATCATATTCTTTATAAAAACAGCTAGGTCAAAAGACAGACATGTTATTGTAGTCCAAGATTAAAGACAGATTAAATCCTAGTATAGTGTTGGCTGTCTTGGGCACATGGTACAGTACAGGGGGTCTGGTGTTACTGTGATGTCATAGCTTTCCATCCTGTGATAAGATCTGGGCCAGAAGGCAGATCTTAGTGGGGGAACATTTCTTTAGATGACAAGCCAAAGCACCAGAGGAACTCCTCATACCATAGCTTCACCATCAGGCACCACCTACCCCTTTTTGCCTCCAGTTAAGCACTGAACCCGACCTTCACTCTGCTTTCTGAATTCTTACCTGCAGCCCTGCAGACTCATTCTGAGAAATGTGCTCCAGTTGAAATAAATCAGAACCGTTTGTAGAAGGGAGGGAAAAATAAATTGTGAGGCACAAAGTTCACCTGCTGGCCACAGAACTTGTTTTATCTCTGCAGGGTTCCACTGAACATGATATAATTATGGCAAGGCCAGTGTTAAGTCACATTCCTTAACACTCTTGCACACAAGCACATTATCTTTTAATCAGGACACTGTGGTTGATGTGGTGGAACAGACTTTATGATGCAGGACTAACTAATCTAACACTTTTCTGTACATTTGCCATGCAAAATCCCAGCTAAGTTCATTAATCTTTGTGCTTCTGTCATGACAATTCATAACATTCTAAACATAGTTGGCTAGTTAGAAGTTATTTGACTCTATTAATCTATCAAGAGCACTGCTCCTTTAATCCTAAATCTAATTTATTTGAAGTTGTGCAGAGCAAGTTGATTTGTGCCTAAACATATGAACTATTTTTGAATAGAAAATGCAACATTTCCTACCATGGTTTCACAGTAAAGTATATATAAACACCCAGACAACAAGACGAAAAAACACATTTTGATCAGAAGTTATTTATATGGGGCAGTTGTGGCTTGCTGGTTAAAAAGTTAGTCTTGTAATCAGAATCTTGCCGGTTTGATTCTTAGTGCCAACAGGAAACAGCTGAGATGCCCTTGAGAAGGCAAACTGAAAAAGGCAAACTGTAGTAAAGAGTGTAGTGTACATTTTGGACCCAGTACAGCCACCATTTTCAAATCTGACAGCCCCTCCCTGCCAGACACATGGTATTATTGGACAGAATAGTGTTCATTGGATGCACTTCAGAATCTCTGCAGTAGGTCTTCCTGGTGTTTTTCACCCACTCTCTATAAATACTGTATTCAGGCATACTGTTTTGCACACTATTTAGTAGGGATGTAGACATTTTCGGACACAATTGTTTCAGCCTCTTTCAATAACTTTCTTCAGAGCATATCTCGAAGCCTCCATAAAGACCATTGTTAAACATGGTCAGTGTTCGTAAAAGATGGATTTGGATCCATTTGCAGATGGCCTAATGTGTGAAATTAGGAAATAAACAAACTTAAACAGAAAAATAGGAACTATAATTTTGTTAAAACAAGATTAGAAAACCTTCAAAAGGTGGATTTCTTAATAAACACCATCTGCTGAAGCAAGCATGAATTGGCCCCCACTGTGAAAGACGTCTGGTCTTTAAATGCACGTGCCAAATGTTTTGCCTTAAACAATAGTGCTGATCTCATGTACACTGTCACTCAGAAGTGCCCTCCTCATGTGACCTTGTCTTATTATACAAGGCATGTATAAGATCAAACCCTCATGCAGGTGTTATCCAGAGGCGTTGTATAATTGGTACCCATAAAATATAGGTTACATCTGTGCTGGTGCTTTTCATCAAACAATTTTGTTGCTCACGTAGGCTTGTCATCTAGTTATTCTGTTCTTAAATTGCTCATGCTGGGCTAGTTTACAAGAAATTGAAACACTGTCATTATTTACTCACCGTTACGTGTTAACAAAACCCATGTGAGTAAACAATGACAGAATTTTTGTCTTGGTGGTGAACTGTTGATTTAAAGGGTTTGTGTATGTGAAATACAGTTTATCTGAATCTTACTGTCACGACACTCAGTCAGCCCTAAAGAAATGCATACAGGTACATGAGCAAAGGTTCACTGAGAGGTGTGTATGATAAACCACAAAACATGTGAAGCACGCTACTCTAATCAGTGATGATGTGTCTTAGGTGGTGATGAAGAGCAGGACTTCTACATTGAGAAGAACACGGGCAGTATTGTCAAAGCCAGGCGACTGGATGCAGGCAAAAAATCTTACTACAATTTAACTGTCAGAGTCTCAGATGGATTTCAGGCTATAACCACGCAGGTATGAACAAACATGTCCATTTCATCATGCACTAAACACCAGCCTCACAGATAACAATTTTAGGTTGTAAGAACATTTCCCTAATGTTTCTGTTAAGTAACAAAAATGTTAAAAATGTTATTGAGATTTTTTTACATTTTTTCTTTAACATTCTTTAACATTCACTAACAACTGTAACTATAGAAAAAAATAAGTTATTAATATATGATATATAATGTTAAAAAAGTTCTACTAATGTTACTGCAATAATGTTTTTTAATATTTTTAAGAGAACTTTTAAAGATCTCTTAGAAAACCTTAACTACCATTCTGAGAATATTCCTTGTTAGCTGGGTTAACTTAGTAGTACCTGCCTAATCACTATTGTAATCATGCTAATGATTTCATTAGTCTCACTGTAAGCTGTTGGGTTTGTCCCTTAGGCCTATATTCAAGTTGTAGATATAAATGAGCATCGGCCCATGTTCTTGAAGAGCCTGTATGAAGTGAGCGTGCCTGAGGACACAGCTCCGTGGAAGGAGATCCTTCACATCAGTGCCCAGGATGCAGATACCAACAGTGGGCTGTTTTACACCATCCACAGCAGCCTCAACCCAGACAGCATGAAGTATTTTCACCTGGACCAAAGAAGCGGTGCGCTGGTCATTAAAGAAGAGCTGGACTATGAGACCATCTCCACTCACATGCTGATTGTGATGGTAAAGTGACTCTTGACTTAACTAGACTCTTGTCTCTAGGTCGTATGTAAATAATAATGATAGCCACAAAAACGATGCATTAATCAGCATGACATGTCATTTTTTTGTATGTTATTTTTTGCAAGTAGACTTAAAGTAGATGGAATTCAATTCCATTGATCCACATAACGATATGAAGGGGTCGGATTTCAGGGAAAAACATAAATTACATTTGTTAAACATTCCTGACCTCGCCAAATTCCTAACTAAAAGGGTCAAAAGACTGCCTATCTGTCTCTTTAACTTTTGACGACATACATCATTTTATTCTATCTGCATTTAAACAGACAATGAAGCATTGACTTTATCTTTGCAGGTCCGAGATGAGAAGATCCCAATAAAAAAGAACTTTGCAAAGGTGGTTGTGTATGTAGAGGACTGCAATGACCACGTCCCTGCTTTTATGAGTGCTCATTATGAAGGCACCATCAGTAATTTGGCACCCACTGGCACAGAAGTGTTGAGAGTCAAAGCCCTGGATAAAGATACGGGGAGCAATGCTGAAATTGTTTATTCCTTTCACACTGGTAAGATAAGTGCCTGGAGAACTATATTATCTTTGCTTTTTAGTTATGCTTAATATTTATTATGAAAATAGCTATTAGCAGTCATGGGAAACACAAATATTTTGCCTTTTCAATTTATTTTAATGTGACATTTATAAATTCTACTTCAGTGCCCTTTAGAAAATAGTAGTTACATTTAATTTGTTGACATGCAAGACAAACTCATCTTAAAACAAATGCCCCTTGTCTCTCCAGGTGGTAATGTGGATGGTGCCTTTGAAATCGACCAGGTGACAGGAAGTCTCCGTGTGGCTGAAGTATTAGACAGATTTCCTCAGGAGCAGTATCACCTCACAGCGAAAGCCACTGATCAGGGATTTCCTCAACGTAGTGCCCTTTGCCCTGTTACCATCACCGTAAAGCTGTCTGAATTTACAGCTCCCAGGTTTTCCTCAAATGAATACATCACTGAGATAAGTGAGGCCACACCTTCAGGCTCCCCAATGCTTTCTGTCGTTGCCAGCTGCCCTTCCTCAGTACTATACAAAATCAATGATGGAGACCCCAAAGGGACATTTGACATCAACATTAACTCAGGACTGCTCTCTGTCCAAAAAGCTCTTGATTTTGAGCAGCACCCTTCCTACCGACTGCAGATAAGAGCTACTAATACAGCAGGAGTCTCGTCTGATGCTGTGGTTTATGTGTACGTAATAGATGAAAATGACAACGCCCCTGTTTTCTATCAGGACACTTACTATGGGCAGGTCAGTGAGTCTGCACCCGTGAACAGCATTGTAACTGGGGACAATAACACGCCGTTGGTGATCAAGGCATCGGATGCTGACAAAGACACAAATGCTCTTCTGGTCTTCCAAATCCTGGAGCCTGCAGCTCAGAAAGTGTTTAAAATAGATCCAAGCATGGGCACCATCTCTTTAAAATCTACAGTTGACTTTGAGTCAACACCTGAATTTTCTTTCTCTGTTCAGGTGTGGGACTCTGGTGAGCCTTCGCTAAGTGCTTTCAAACCGTGCAGAGTAAATATTCGTGTGCTGGATTTTAATGACTCTCCTCCAAAATTTGTTTTACCTCTGTATGAAATCTCCCTCACTTTACCTGTTTTTAAAGGCATGAAAGTAATCCAAGTGACAGCTCACGACGCAGATTCGACAGTCACCTACCTGATTTCAGAAAGTAGTCATGATAACGTTTTTAAAATAGACCAATTGACTGGAATTATTACGATAAATGATTTGTCTGAGCTACAGTTCTATAATGAGTTAAAAGTCTTTGCCACAGATGGGTTGTACAAAGACACTACGATTGTGAAAATTAATATCAATAATGCCACAAAGACTGGTCTGAAATTTGAGGAGAGGATGCATGTAGCAACAGTACAGGAAAACACCACATCTGTAAAAATTTTAGCAGTTCTAAGAACAACAGGTATCTACCTTAATGAGCCCCTACAGTACACCGTTTTAAACCCACATGGGAAATTTGTTGTGGTTCCATCGTCTGGAGTTCTGCAGACTACTGGCGATCCATTTGACAGAGAGGAACAGGATCAGTATGATGTGGTTGTGGAAGTTAGAGACACAAGACATCCACCACGTGTAGACACTACCCATGTTAAGGTCTTCATAGATGATATCAATGATAATGCTCCTAAGATATCAAATTTGCCTGATACTTTGATGATATCTGAGGAGACTGAACCAGGGGATGTTCTCTTCCAAGTGCTGGCAACCGACGATGACTCTGGTGAGAATGCATCTATAATTTTTTCACTGGAAGATGATTTCAGTCTCTTCAGAATTGACCCTTATAATGGGGATGTGTCCTTACAACGACCTTTAGACTTTGAGTCAATGAATAAATACGTACTCACTGTATTGTTATCAGATGAGGGTGAGCCCAGTCTTACAGGAGCAGGAACGCTTTTCATCCAAGTGCAGAATCGTTCTCACCCAATATTTCAAAGCCTGTTCTACCCATTGAAATTACCAGAGAACATTGCTCCCTTTACGACTATCCTGCATGTGCAAGCAAGAAACCCAGAAGGGTACCGCCTTATCTATAATCTAGAGGAAGAAAACACCTCCAAGCTTTTTCACATCGATTTCAAAACAGGAGTCTTGAGTGTCACAGATTTTCTAGACTATGAGGCTCAGACAAAGCATATTTTGACTGTTCGTGCCACAGATTCAGTGACTGGCACTTTTTCTGAAGCCCGTGTAGAGATTGATGTGGAAGATATAAATGACAATGCCCCTGCTTTCCCTAGGCTAAATTATGTTACAGATATCCCTGAAGGCCTTCCACCTGGCACATCTGTTATACAGGTATCAGCCACAGACAAAGATTCTGGCAGGAACTCAGATTTAACTTATCAACTGGTTGACAAGAAAACAGACATTTTTGAAATTGATCCGCTAAATGGACTTTTGGTGACATCACAAGTATTAGACTACGAAACCAAGCAGCAGTTCACTCTGAAAGTTAAAGTCACAGATAAAGGTATGCCCCCTCTCAGCAGCGAGGCTCACATTGTTGTAAATGTAATAGACATCAATGACAACCCTCCCAATTTTAGTGAGTCATCCTACCAAGCCACTCTTGATGAAATGGCCACTTGTGGTCACATCGTTATCAAAGTTCAGGCTTCAGACCCCGACAGCAGGGATGACCTCCAGTATAAGATACTCTCAGGTAACGAAGGGAGATATTTTTCAATTAATGAATCATCTGGACTGATCTCATTCTCTAACGTGTGCAAGAGAAAACTGGATCCGTTTTATAACCTCACTGTTGCTGTTTCTGATGGTGTGTTTCAAAAGACAGCTCCTGTTAACATCGACATGAGTAATGGCAACAAGCACAGCCCCTATTTCAGCCAAAATGTTTATGAGGCTGATCTGGCTGAGAATGCAGAGGTAGGAACACGTGTGATCCGACTGGCTGCTATTGACCCAGATGAGGGCCCGTACGGTAGCGTTGATTACACCATCATTAACAAGCTTGCAGATGAGAAGTTCTCCATTGATGAAGATGGACAAATCGTGACTTCCCAGTCCTTGGACAGAGAAAATCCATCTCAGAGAGTGATTGCTATTAAGGTCATGGCTAAGGATGGCGGAGGAAGAGTGGGCTTCTGCACCGTGAAGATCATTCTAACAGATGAGAATGATAACCCCCCTGAATTTAAAGCCACAGAATATCAGGTTTCCATTCAGTCCACGGTAAACAAAGGCTCACCAGTGATACAGATAATGGCCTACGATGCAGATGAAGGTAAAAATGCTGATGTCACCTATACAGTAGAAGAAGCTGAGGAGGTTACAGAGGACATTATAGAGGTTAATCCTTTTACTGGAGTTGTCAGAGTCAAAGAGAGCCTGGCTGGTTTGGAGAACCGGATTTTTAACTTCAAAGTCAAAGCTCGAGATGGAGGCATTCCATATTACAACTCCACTGTACCGGTACAGGTCAAAGTGGTCCCACCTGAGGTGACTCTGCCAAGGTTTACTGAACCGCTGTATTCGTTTTCAGCTTCTGAAGACCTCCCTATTGGATACGAGGTAGGAACGGTCAAGGCAGATGCTGATATGCCACTGATATACAGCTTGGTGAATGGAAACACTGTGGACAGCAACAAAGACCATGTGTTTGCTGTTGACCAAGACAGCGGTACGGTTGTGATGCAGAAAAACATTGACCATGAAAAAACCAAGGTATATAAGATTGATGTTATTGCGCAAGGTAATCACAACGGAACGGACGTAGCGTCTCTTGTGTCCGTTCACATCGAAGTTCAGGATGTTAATGACAATCAGCCTATGTTTGAGGCTGACCCCTATAAGGCCTTCCTGGCAGAAAATTTGCCACCCGGGACCACAGTCATACAGGTGACGGCTAACGATGCAGACACAAACGTCAATGGAGAAGTCTCATATACACTTGAGTCAGAGTTAGATGATATTGGGGACATGTTTACAATCGATTCACAGACTGGCTGGATCATTACCTTAAGAGAGGCTGATTCAGAGGCCAAACAAATTCATAGATTCTATGTGGTAGCAACTGATCATGGCGACGCAGTCAAACTGTCCTCTTCAGTGCTAGTTGAAGTGACCATCACAGATGAAAATGATAACCCACCTCAGTTCACAGAGGAACTTTACCAAGGATCCATACTGGAGAACAGCAGGCCTGGAGAGACCATTGTCACTCTGACAACCACTGATAAAGACATGTCTGCAGAAAATAGACAGATTTTGTGTTATATAACAGGTAAGAAAACTCATTTGTGTGTCTCATTTTGGCTAAAGGTAGTTCATTTTAAAGGATAGTTCACCAAAAATGACAACTGTGTCATTTTGTACTCACTGTCATGTTGCTCAAAACTCATATGACTTTCTTTCTTGGGACACAAAAGACAGAATGTTAGAAAGTGACATTTTTAGTCAGCGTTTACTTTTGCATCTTTGAAAAGTAACTGGTGACTGAGATTGTCTTTACATAACATTGTGAAAAACATCCAAGAAAATCATATTAGTTTGAAGCTACATGAGAGTAAGTAAATGATGACAGAATCTTCAATCTAAGATTAAAAAATCCATTTAACTATTACTGAAATATGGTTCTGATAGTTTTGCAATTAGTGGCAAGAAAATGTTATGTTTTTTTTATCTTGTTGGTGTTGTCCTTTCTGAAGACGGAGACCCACTGGGGCAGTTCTCAGTCACAGCAGCAGATGACGAGTGCAGAGTGATTTCACGACATCCACTTGACAGAGAAGAGAAGGACAGATACACTCTTAAGATAATGGCCACAGATGGAAGGTTTCAGACCTCCACCAACGTGGAGGTCCATGTTCTTGACCTTAATGACAACAGTCCTGTGTGTGAGCAAGTAAGTCACATGTTCTTCAAAAGCAGATTTTAGCATATAAAATAAAAATGGGTGTAAATGTATTCTTCGCGAATATAGTAGCAAAATAAGATATTTGTATTGTGTTGTTTTGACAGCAACATTTTAGCTAACGATTTTAGGTTCAATCAGAAAATGTTAAGGTAGAAAAACATCAAAACATCAAAAATGTTATTTTGAAAATTCTAGGAACATTCAAAACATCACATTTTTAAGATGCTGTATTAAAACTGTTGCTTGGTTGCTTGGTTAAAAACATTTTTCAAACATTTTTAAATTCTGTATTGTTTTTGAACTACTTGTGAATAACCATTATGATATATATGATATGTAAAGTAAAACACTTGTTAATGTTATTGCAAGAGTGTTTTTAATAACTTTGGGAGAACTTTTAGAGAATGTTAGCCAAAGTTCTGAGAATGTTTCCTGTTAGCTGGGCATTTTTCATTAGAAAATTTGATATTTGGAAAAGATGTGCAGTATGTTGATACTTCAATTTTTTTCCCAGTTACTTTATACTGAAGCAGTCATGGAGAATTCCCGATCAGGCTTGTTCATCCTTAAGATCTCTGCTTCTGATCCCGACATTGGAACCAATGGACAAGTTTCATTTACTCTTCATGGTCCAAATGCAGACAAGTTCCATCTCGACTCCAGAACGGGTAATTCCGTAATCTTTAGATTGTTGTGCAGGTTACTAGAGGCTTTCAGTTTTAAAGCAGTTTGAGATTGCTTTTGCTTAGTGAAGTTTCAAGGAAATGAATTCAACAAAGAAGATAAGAGGCAGTTTTCCCAGGCTGTTTGGCATATTTGAAATTCTTTGTTTACAATAAGTGTTTGATTTATGATACCTATTTTATGCGACCTGCTCTCTTCCAAAGATTCCTATCTAATCCTAACATCTCGCAAAACAATTATATTGGGTTACCAAGATACAAGGTGTATGAATTTATCCTTAGGGCAATGTTAGAGATAAAGAACTGTCTAATTGTAGAACAATGAGCTAAAATTAAAGAAACAGTCTGAAATTGCTTACTCCTCAAAATTGAACCTTTTTGCTACATTTATTTAACAAATTACAAGTGTTGGCTTGTCTCAGATACCATACATGTTACAACACAGTGTCCAACCCTTGCCTGCTATTGTTTAAGTCTTGTTTCAAACATGCTTTGATTTCTTTGCAAACAGGGGAGCTATTCACCCTTGCTCTCCTGGACCGAGAGAAGGAAACGGTGTACGATCTTGTTGTCAAAGCAACTGATGGTGGTGGACACTCATGTCAGGCAGACATCACGCTCCTGGTGCAGGACATAAACGACAACCCGCCACAATTCTCCACGAATCATTATGAGATCACCGTATTTGACAACACTACGATTAGGACACCTGTCGCTGTCATCTACGCCAAAGACCCTGACACAGGTATAAAGCTATTTTTGCGCACGCATTGTCACGAACAGCTGCTTTAAAGCGAAACCCACAAACTATTTTCTGCTTATCCAGTCAGAAAGCATTAAAAAGCCCCTGGCTCTTTTCTTCTCCTGCACACAATACATCAAGGTGGAACACTGAAGGTATGCAGTGTTTGATGTGGAACTAAAAGCTGTGACAGACAAATATGATTGGGGAGTGACAAACCACACCTGAAGATGTGTGTGAACATGCACAGTACTGAACACACACTGTCTCTGATCATGAGACTCAACTACAAGCGAATCTGAACCGCTTTGCGAACGAACAATTGAATAACTTTTTGATCTCGTCCAACTGCAAATATTATGCAAATGTGTTTTTATTGAAGGAACACAATGTTTCAATTTACAATTGTGTTTGAACGTTCATCATGGTTTATCAGTTATCACCTGTATTTCAATGTTTGTTTTTAAAGTTGCTTTGAAAATCTTTTCTGGCATCTGTTTTGCTGTTATGTTCTCACAGTAAAATACTTAGAAATGTTGTTGTCACTCTTCCAGGTATAAACTCAGAGGTGAGATACTCTCTTCAAGGTGCAGATAGTGGATTCTTCTCTCTAGATGAGATCTCAGGCATTTTGAGGCTGGAGAGATTTTTAGCTGATGACACCAAGTCCATCTATGAGATGACAGTTAAAGCCACAGATCGGGGCCTCCCCCGCCACCTTTTCTCCACGGCCAGGATCACAATAAACGTGGTGATCCTAAGTGACTACCAGCCGGTGTTTCCCAGCTCTGAGTACTCCGTGCAGATCCCAGAATCCTTTCAAATCGGGTCAGAGGTCATCAGTTTGTCTGCCCTTACCAAAGATGGGACAGAGAACGAGCCTGTTCGATACACTATCATTTCAGGCAATGAAGACGGTAGATTCAAGATAAACTCCATGACAGGTAAGGGTTGTTTTTATTTATGTTTCACCTTTATGCATTCTAGGTAACTGTTTGATTTGTTTTACGATGGGATACGCTACAGGTCAGAAGTTTAGACACACCTCATTCTTTGTTTTTACTATTTTATATGTTTTAGAGCGGTAGTAAATTTTACTATGACATATAAATGGAAGTAAGTGATTTATTTATGTTAAAATGCTTTGTAGAATGTTAAAATGCCTGCAATAAGAATACAGAACAATCAGGAAAGCAAAACAAACTTTCATGCAGTAGAAGTAATACAGTCATGACATGAATTGACAGCATTAGGAAGCTGTTCATTTATCATCTTCACTGTGGCTTTTTCTTGTAGTTTGAGGCAGAAACCTTCTTTAGTGTGAGTGAATGTTAAACTGAGGAACCTGTGCTGACATGTTTTAAATCCACACAGGCATTTTTTCATACCCATCTGTTTGTTCTGCAAAGCCTTGTCTCTCTCTTTCTTGCTCTCTCGCTCTTTCACTCTGTATCACTCTCTCTCTCGCTCTCACTCTCGTTGTGTCCTCTTATCGTGAATCCTCAGAGCCTTCATCCTGCCGGCCTTTGATTGGGGTTTGAGTTGATCTCTTCATTAGTTGTCAAACAATACCAGATTTTAGCTTCTGTTGGCTAGCAGGCGTTCTGCAGACTGTTTATTGGTAATTTCATTTTAAAAGCTACAAGCCTGTAGGTTTAGTTGCTTGCACTCGTAAAGCAAATAAAAGTCAAGCTCAGTTTTGCTGAGTATGCATTATATCTCACAACAGGGCTGGATTTGTTTTATTTTTGTGTAATGTGTGGTGATTGAATTTAGAGCGTGCCTTTTAGACAGTGTTTTATACAGTTACAGGAAAGCAAAGAGAATAGCTGATTTATTGCAGTTCAAATAGATGCAGTTTTTTATTGTTATTTCAGCAGTTTTTCTTTATTTTTGAATCTTGCTGGAGTTTCTAATCTTTTCAGACACTTTCTATATGAAAGCCACTACATTGCAGAAGCACTACATAAACAGTAAAGCAGTTTAACTATACGTGACTGTTGTACCAATCGTACGTTAACATAATAGCCATCAGCTAAAGGCATAATTATTTTTTAAATATTATAAGTACTTTATGTGTGAGGAAATAATTGTGTCTTTCTGCAAATGCAAAGGCATTAATGTCAGATTTTCTTCTAAACGTGAAACTCATCAATCATGCATTGAACATCCTGTACTTACTGTATTTTATTAATTTAGTCCTCTTCTTTCTTTTCATACAAACTCACTACTAAATAACTGTAGGATTTAATGTAAGTATTGATAAAAAACTACAATCGGCTGTCACATAATTAAAGGTAACGACAAACAGGCAAGACTGCTAATGAATTTCATGATTGCTGTGATTTTAAGGTGGCAGGTATTACAAAAATTAGATGATGGCACCATTGATCTCTGTATCAGATAATTACCAGACCTGTGATACAATTTTGATGAAAATCATAATATAATTAACTACATAAAACCACTGACATTTAAAAAGAGCTTTCAAAAAGCTTTTATTTAAATACAATGAAATCTGCTCACTGAAAGTATATGTGTGTGTGTATGTATGTATGTATGTGTGTATATATAT
>JAZGTK010001796.1:0-36074 GCA_036877625.1 Ambastaia sidthimunki | reverse complement strand
TTTAATGATTGGCTCTTTTTACTAGTAGGTGGGACTTCCTTTGCAAGAGCGGCCGTATTGGGAGTTGCCCTTAACCAATTCATAGTAATACCACAGCAGCAATATTGACATCTACAGTCTTTGGATACACCATTTAACATATACATTACAATGCATGTATATGTAAAACTTTTGTTCTTACCATCTCTAGCAAGCTCAGCCACCAGTCTGACTGTGTGAATAGTCAGCGAACTCTTTCTTCTTAAAATCTGAGCCAGAACAGGCAGAATCCCACTTTTTGCCACCTGCTCAGCGATGTCTTGCTCTAGGACAGGCAACAAACATTCACATTTAAAACAATCAATACACGTTTATCCTCTCTAAAAGTACAACATATGGATGCAGTTGTCTTCCACATGTTGGAACTATTCCCATCCACTCATATTGAAAAAATATACACATGCACGCATGGATTAATCACATTATCCAAGCATGTTTTCTTGTAAGCATCAAGGTGTCTTGTTTCTGGTCACCTGACCACTTGTGTTTAAGTAAACAGTCTGGCTAATCAGTCCCGTCACCCAGCGGCTCTAATGGAGACAAGTGCGGATTAGAGTGTCTCTGTTTTTGAATCCACAGGGGTCACATGTTCTTCATACAGCCATCTTTCTTGACGCATTTAATATGGTTTGATATTCAGGTCGGGGTCCTAATCACTCTGTTTGGGTTTATTATGCCCTAATGACCATATAATTGTACATTATTATATTTAATACACAGCTATTTATTTAAAAATAAATAAATAACATAAAACATTGATAAGAAAGAGACCATAAAGCAAGAGGATGGACCTAGTTTAGTACAGTTATGTAAGCACTGGCCAATCAGATGTGACTATCAGCTAATACGTATAATCGTATAATACGTATAATAAATACGTGATGCAAAAATGTTTTAATCAGACCAATCAGAATTTATATTCTAGAGAACCAAGTAATAATAACCAATGATAGTAACCTTACTGATGTCTAAAATTGTGCTGTCTAAAGCCAGTGTGCTTTACAATACACACTAAGCAGCTTTCAGTACTAACACAGTTTACTGGCACAATCTGCATCTAACTAGTTTAAACAGAAGCTCATACAACCCATCAGAGTTTTTATTAACTTGATCTCAATAAGGCTACATAATAAAATGCATAATAGAATAATTGTAACAAAATCAATGGGTCTGTTGAAATTAATACAGTGCATGTACAGTATGTAGACTCACTTCTGTCTGTGGCAACAGTCAGCACTGTGTCCAAATATGGCTTTAGTTCCGCCTCCACAAGTTCTGTGCTTACACTGATGGCCTGTATTGCAGCACTTAATTCATCTGAGAAAATATAGATAACTTGCTCTTTATGAATATATTTCAGCATGTACATCCATGTACACACAAATTTTCTTTGTGTTTGTGATTACTTACCCTTTTGTGTGCTGGGCAATGGCCGATTGGCTGCCAGTCTGTCCATATGTATCTACGCGAGGTTTAGTTCTCAGCTTTGCTTGCGTCCCAGATAACAACAACAGCCTAGAATGCATTTCACACGCAACTCCATCTTCATACAATGTTTTTCCGTGCAAGTCTGTCCCACTTTATCCAGCTATAGTGTCTGTCATCTGGCTGCACATACGTGTCTTGTTGCACATACGTGTCTTGTTGATTTCCTCCCTCTCAATCCCTGTCTATATTCCCTCTCTTTCCCAGCTCTGATTCAGAGCTGAACTAATGCACTCCAAATCCTCAGCCTCGCCAAAGCTCCACGCTGGACGGGGTTGACTACGGGTCACGCTGTTGAGCACTCTGGTCAATTTGCTCTCATACAGCAAAAGAGAGAGAGAGGAACAACAAACAGACAAACAAAATCGTTGGCTCAGCTACAAATCTGACTACACGGGCTGGATTTTCTCTGCTATGCCCTACTGGGACTGGAGTACAGAAAAGCTGATTTGTGAGGAAATACAAAAGTTGACAAATGCAGTTGAATTGAATCAGGCTAATTAATCCAAATTATTGAAAACTAAACAGTTTACTTTTATTAATATTTGTCAGGATGTACAAAATTAATAAATGACTGCTGCTTGTCTCCATGATGCTGAGGTGTTGTAGGTGCTACAAAGTTCCTAAGATGTTTGGAGTTGGGTGGTTATTTTTAATATACAAACAGCTTTAAAAAAAGGTAATACTTTAAAACAAGCTTTTGATGAGCAATCTGAAAATCTTACTGAGTACAGGCTACAGTTCAAATACACTATACAACAGACACAAAGATTGAAATAAATAGTCTGAAAACTAAAACAATGTCCAATCGAGAAGGTGTTATTACTCAAACTAAATTGCTCTGAGATTGTAAAATTAGAATCCAACAGAATCAAATAATACGTTTCAGAGAAAAAATTCTAAAGCGAGGCTAACAGAAACTGTTAATGTGATTCATATTAACAGAGTAAAACTGTGCTCAAAAAAAGTGTGTATGCTACTTTAATAGCATACATTGTCTGTGTATGTTTGTTCTTCACCGTGAACAACTAAATAAAAGTTCAAGAGCATCAAATGACTAGTACAGATTCAATCGAAACATCACATTATGGAAAATGTTCACAACCCACATCACTTGATTGAGCAGATGGAAGGAGAAAAGTAAAAGAATTCACTGTTGAAAGAAGCTAAGAAGTGAAACATTATAAAACTAAAGTTTTCTTTGAAAAATTTTTGCACTCAGAATTCACAGTGTCTTCTTGTGCCCCTCAGGCACATGAAATTAAGCAAGACCTGCACTGGTGGCATTCAGTCCACTTGAAATGGTTTCATATCCTACAGAAACTAGCGTTAATACGCTGCTCTCCATCTCTGTGGGCTGTGGAACCTCTGGAACAGCAGAATCCAGACGAATCTGTTTTCCTTTCTTTCGACCTCTTTTGCCTTTGTCCTTCAGTTTGCCATCTTCTGTGGCAGTTTTGGGCTTACGGTTGCGTTTCCTTATCCGTCTCGCCGGAGGTTCAGGTTTGGGGTCGGTGTTCCCTGAGAGGATTCGAATTTGACGGTCGATGACTGTATCAATGATATCAAGAGCCACGTCCATCATTCCATTACCGAGACCGTGCGTGACGTTGGAGAACAAACGGCTGTTCACAGGATCATTAAAAATCTTCCTCATCTCTTCTAAATAGTTTCTGTTAGACAGAAAGACACAACCAAAACAACAGCTTGAATATAATCGCAACCATTTATATAATAACACTGCATTTGATTCTCTGGTGTAGACTGTGGAAATACTACATTTACAGTACCGTGTAAAACATTACGGTACCATGACAAATGTCTTACCTTGTCTCAATGATTTTTGACCAGTGCTGCACCTGGTTTGTTTCAGGAAGCAACTGTTTCGCCATGTTTTCATAATCCACATACTGCAGCGCAAAGTCCTTCATATCTTTGCAAAGGGCCGCTGTGTCACCTAAAAACATTTCTCATTGTTTATTCTCAATGTCAAATTTCAGCAAATGGAAATCTATTTTTCGGCAGCCTAGTTTTTAAATCTTGGTCCAGACTTACCTTCAGTTAGTTTGGAAAATGAACTGGACACGGCTGTGTTGGTGCTGGGTGAGAGTCCAAAGACGTTGAGGGACTCAAGCAGGGTCTTCTTACTGGCCGGACCTCGACTGACTCTCGTGTAGGCGGCCAGAGATCTAAGCGACATCTTCTCAGGTGGTTCCAATCTTCTCTTCACCTCCTCGTAGTGGATCTGGTACTTGCGGGCCTTTGAGCTCTTCATGTTAGGGTCCAGCAGGGAGGCAACTTCTGCAAACGGGACCTGCAGTGAGTTCACTGCATTGTCCTGAGAAGGTGGAGCGCTCTGGCCTTCTGGTGGACCTTGTGGTGCTATGTGGCCTTGTGTTGAAATATGACCCTGTGCCTCCATGTGGCCCTGAGGTGGCTGAGAATGTAGATGCGTCACTGTCTGGATGTGTGACTGAGTCTGGATGTGAGATGGTGCTTGGATGTGTGTTGGAATGGTGTGCTGTACAGCCTGGCAGGAGACTTCCTGAGGTACCACGTGCTGCGCTATGATCTGAGTGATGTTTGGAGGTTGTGGCTGAGGCTGATACATTGATATAATGGGGTTGCTGACAGCGACACGGACAATGTCGCTGTTCTGGGGAACACCAGACATGTGCATACCCGTAGATGGATCCATTTTTCCCCTCTCGCCAGTACAACAATGATCAGGTTTTTATGTTACTTTGTATCTAAGAAACAAAAACAATTAGAAAGAAGTTTATATTTATATACATGACATGAAATAATTCTATATGACAAAACACTATATCAAATAAAACAATACTGAAGTATTGTATGAATACTAAACCATTTACCATTATAATATGCTGTTTCCATGTGAAGCAGAATATTCAATAAGAGAAAATCATGGATATTTCTGACCAAATACATGAATAAATAAACAGAGTCAGGTTGATGCACAGGGGTAGAAAAATAAGAATTTGGTGACATCAGATGGAAAATAAAGTTGTTTCAGGGGCAAAATAAAACTAACATTTTGACTAAAGTGTTCTGTGTAGAGACCTGCAAGGATAATTTTTGCATAAGACCAGGACAAGATAGTCCATTATTACCAAATATGGTCCAGATTATTGCGCTATTCTTTGCTCCATTTTTGTAAAATACAATAATCAATTATTAAATTATTTTCGTATAGTTGTATTTGAAGAGAAATCAGTTAAATGCATAACAATGTTTGTACAATTAGTACATTTCGATTTTGGCAAATGCATTTCACAATTTTTATCTTTGTTATAACAAAAGGTGAGCGCGTGAGGACTCGTGACGTAACGATTTGGACAGCGTTAAGGCGGCGCGAGACGTCTGCTGCTGAACTTCAGCGCGCGTGCATGTGAGCGCGCGACGGTATGTTTCTTCTATGGCTCTCAGCGTTAAAACAACCCAGTATAGACATTAAACTCGGATGCAACATATGCATTTGATAACACAGATGTGATTTAATGTTGCGTTTATTGCACGTACAGAGAAGCCATTAAACAGACACACGAGTTTATAAGTCACTGTAGACTTGGAGAGATAATCTGCTTGTTTTGATGTTTAGTAAGAAAGGCCAAAGCCACCATCGTGTTTGAAACGTGATATTCAACCATCTCGTGTGCTCAAAATCGTCCAAACGTCCGTTTCATTCAGACTCTGTTGGTTACGAGCGTTAACCTTCAATCGGACACAAGTTGCTGACAGTATTCTTACTTACCGCTCTATAGTTATAGTCGTTTTTAAACCTCACTGATCCTAGAACAGTCCATGGCGAACCGATCGAAGGTCCCCTTCTTCACCGATCCTGTTTCGGCGGGTTGCAAATCAGCGGAGGGAGCACAGACGCCATCGCTGGGGAAGCTCGTACGTTCATTGGACGATATCCCTGTCAATCGCATTCATTGATAGTTCTTATTCGCTAAGACTCGTGTCAATCATATTAGATCACCATAAATAGGCGGAATATCCGGAGCTTAAACTGGTCGTGAACAAAGCTGCTAGGCGGCTCGCTGTTGTACGCTTTAGAAATAGCATTATGAATAAAAGGAACTACTTTGGGTTTATTAGAATTTATATTTTATTATAATACATATTAATAAAACTAAGAATAAATATAGGTGGTCAAGTATAATCAAGTTAAGCACCTTTGTGCTATAATTTGCTTAATTTGGAGTTTGTTTCATTGATGTGAGAAAAAAAATAAAGATTTAAATATCAGGCGTAAACTTTGCAAACTGATATGAAATGTCTCAGTCTCGTCTTAGACATTCAAGAAACTTAAAAACTGGATTCATTTATTTTCTGTTCATTACTGATGTTTGCCACTAGATGGGAGTATATCCACTCATATGGAACGACGTCTAATGATCTCGTTATGATCACAGTGGCGCTGTCTATCTCAAAACTGTAATGTTTGTCTGTGTTTTTACCTCGACGGACTGTTAGTCTTAAGTGCTTATTAATAAAGCCAAAGTCATTATCTAGAATATCTTACCAGTGAATAGGATAATACCAGGGTTACAAAGAAACCAGGGTTATTACTGTAAGCAGTTATTTAAAGATGTTTCCATGGTGTGGTTTTTATTCTTTGTTCTGGCCTCCTGACACAGAGAATTCATATTTCTACCCGTTATCTATTGGTCACAAATGAAGTGTCAGCACGAAAGCCTTGCGGGGACTGCAGGGGGGAGAAGTTGGAAGTCAAATGTAATTTGTGCTGGAAAAGCATAAATATTTCCTTCTTCAGCAACCTCTGAATCAGACTTGTCAAGTCAGATTGACAGAAAAACACAGGGTCTGCCATTATTCATTATCCTGGCTTTTTAAATTGCCTAAGCTTGCTTGTTTTGCATGCATCAAATTAAAGAAGGCTCTCCGAGTCTTTCTTTGACATTCAGACATAAGTCTTTGTGTCGCTTTATTGAATGAAAACAAAGAATAGATTCTGGATGTGCTGAAAATATAAAGCAACAGAAAGCACATTTATACCTAGAGATTTAAAGCCTTAGAAATGAACCAAATCGGTTTTGTTTTTGTTTATTAACCTCTTTATTGCAGAGCAAGATTGATGCTCAGTACATTAATAATTCTGTTGATGAAAACCTCCATTAACAGAGGAACCGTCGTTCCTTGATGAGGCTGTACGGCTCTTCGACAGCATGCTCCACTTCAAACACTATCTCACACCAGCATCCAGAGTGCCGGCAGCAGCCAGGGCTAAACGCTCTGCTGTTGTCCCGTTGCCAAGCTCCGGGGAGAGATACAGATGGAGGAAACAGGGTCTCAGTGATATTCAACTCTGAATTCTTAACCAACAAGGAAGTCTGAAGCTTTTACAACAGGAAACTCAAAAAGCAATTCATAATTTAGGTCACATACAAGGTTTGCTTTTTATGGTAGCCGTGTGTGTGTATGACAGTTTAATTAACACGCTATATAAGATGGATGCTAAACATCCACCAACAGCCAGAGGTTGATTATAGAATTTGTCCAAAAATAGCTCCATAACAGAATGCTGGATGTTTGCCTTCCGCAAATGTGTTAATACTTGTCTAAGAGAGCCATTTCCTTAATACAAACATCTATCACTGATATCTCATCTTCATCTGTGATGTGGTTTGCAGGGCTTACTCTTCATACTCATCACTTGTAAAGACTACTGGTCATTACTGTTTACTGGTAACAGCATGTGCTGGGAAAAAAGAGGCTTGGTCCTTTCTTCTTATCTGTTTCCATACCAACTGTCTTAGGTGGGGATGGGCTGCAGTGGAGGGGGTTAAACAGATCTAAGAGCTGATGCCTGTAGGTAAAGACAGTTATGATAGACAGCCCCCTTAAATCTGTGTGTGTGAGCGGCTGTGTGTGAGAATATGAGTTTTTGAGCCTGTATAAAAACCGAAAGACTTTGCAAAGCACCGTGACTCACTGATGTATTTGCTGCCGAGATAAAAAACACGTTCCAGGCCGTCTCTTTTAAAATCAAGCTTTTTACTATCATTTCTAGACACGACCGCTTTCGGGTTATTGCTCTACCCCCACCACCCCCCTTTAATGACCTAATTTTACAGAGAGCGCAAAGACAATTGTCTCTTAAAAATCCTTAAATGTGCTCTGAGAGTTGGTGGTACTGCTGGCAATTTAACCATTGTGTTGCCATGACAACGCTGCATCCATCAAAGCAGCGCACTAGTAAAATTCTTGTTTCCCCCATTACGGCGGCAGCTGATTATGAAGCAGGTCTCTGCGGCACAGAGACGTAACGCGACCGCAAAACACATCAGTGCCGGCGATCAGGTCATGAATGCAGTGGGAGTAGGAGAGAATCGAGAGGCTAATGTATGCATGCTTGTGTGGGTGAGATGACTCTGTGGGTGACTTTCCATGGCATCAACAGAAGGTCACTCATACTGGGCTCCCCAGCTGTAGCTTTATTATTATGAGCAAACATGCACCAGCTAAACCTGTTATGCTCTGCTCAATTTGTTTTTATTGAAAGTAATTGAACTCACTTATGCCGTCCCATAAACATTATAGAGTGGAAGGCTGTTTCCTCCAAAATATTGCACAAATGCATTTCATAAATATTCAGAACTTTTGGTTTTGGATGTGGTTTCCGGGTATTCTGTATGTCATTTGAAATTCGCATTTAAAGGTTTTCTGAAGGCTTATGTTTTTTGGTAATGCTCTTGCAAAAGACTACATACTTAAAGATCTTATGTAATCATATTTTCTAGCACTAGATACTTTTTATCCCTCTTTGTTGGAGTTTATAATGTTCACTGTTGATTTTCTTCACAATCCCTTCAGGTCTTTTTGGGGGATAATACAGATCTCGTTCAACTCTCTGCTGCTGTGTTCAACACAAATATTTATTGTGAACAGTCTTGTAATTTAAAGGGCAAAAGTACAACAATGCAAAATAAGTCTGTCTTTTAAATACTGTAAAGTAATTTGACTGGAGGTTATTAATTAAAATGTTTAATTCAGTTCAACTTTACTCACGCAGTGCTTTTAACAATTATCTCAGAGCTGTTGAAGTTTCAGGATTAAAAATCTAGTCAGCAGTAACTAAGCAGCAGTAATTCTATGTGTTTGATGAAGAAAACCTGAGCAGTTGTAAAACCTGAAGAGGTGTTTTGAGAAATCAAACCTGAAACCTGTCTCTGTGTTAGTTTTAGTCCTTTGAAACATCATCAGGGTCTGGGGTCTGTGTTTATTTTTTAGGCGATCAGAAATCCTAGCCAATCAGAGAACATTTTCAGTCTTGAAAACTGACAACCTGTCAATTTGACAATCTGTCAATTGAAAATCTGAAAATTGAATGTCAGTTGCTTCACACAATCTGAAACAGCACAAGTCTTATACGGTTAGTTCTTCTGGTATTTATCTCTCTAGTGAGTATCTCCACTGTTTCTCCTTATTATCTTATGATGGGTGAGAGTTCATCATCGTCCATTAATAAGCTTCATTGGAAGGTCATGTGTTCTTGCATTCATCTGTATGACATCACAGATGAATTGCTTAAGTTTAGGTGTTGTTTTTGCAAGTAATTGTAATGGAAAAATAATGTAAAAATCCCACAATAGAGACTGGTTATTTATTTAACTGCAAGTAACCTGGACTTAAATAGTGAACAGCATAATGTAGCCTACTTTTCAATTCTTTTTCATATGGCACTCCATTTTTACTAGGTTAAGATGGTTAAGCACATTTAATTACATAAATGTTGGTACTGGTTATTATCGGTTGTTATTATTATTGGTTATGTATTAAGAATTGAAATTAACTGAAACTTTTGCATCATATATATATATATTTATTAAAGAAAAAAATAGCTAAGCATGTATTTTAATGTACAATTTTACACATTTTAAACTGCTTTATGATTCGCTCATCGGTAACAATTTACAATATAATTTTTGTTTGTTAACATTGTAAACTATATTAGTAACAATTTAAAAAAAGTAGAAAAAACAATAAACAATAATTCTACAGCGTTTATTAATATTAGTTCACGTTAATTTCAACATTTACATACAAATAAAAGACTAGTAAAACCTGCAAAAATATGTTGCTCATTGTTTGTTCATGTTAGCGAAGGCATTAACTAATGATAATGAATAAGACTGATGTAAAGTTATACCGAAAAATATATTATAAGATATTATTATCGCCCTTAACATTGTTTATATATGCATATGTGTCAGATATTTATTTTGTGAATAATGATTATAATGATGTTTATGATGATTTACACTGTCAGGTCTGCACTAAGGCAGCAGTGACGCCCAGTCTGTTGGCTGCAGGTTCAGATCAGTGCGCGAGCGCTTGGAGACGTATAGAGCTGCGCGTGGGTCTGTTCGAGGGGTGTGTACATCTACACTACAACATCGATTAGACATCACACATCAACCCACGACAGGTCACGGAGAAGCAGTACATCGCCCGCTTTGGAAACCAACGCTTTTAAGAATAATTCTCACCATCGAGCCATTTAAAGCGTTTCACAGCGTGCGCGTTCCCAGATACAACCTGGTCCGGAGTTGTGCATGACAAAAGTGGTTTCTAATACCGGACGATGACAGCGACCCAGAGCCGGAGGTAGGGATGGAATCGAGAGCGTGGAGGATGTTCGTCCTGGTCGGTCTGTTTGCTCTCTGGCTGCCGGCGATCGTGGCGGTAAGACGCGCCCTGGAACAAATACACGCGCCCTTCTCCCGTGAGAAAATAGGTGTATGATGCTCGCAAAGGACGTGCATTTGCGTTATCTTATTTCTATCGCTTTGAACCGTTAGTGAATGCCGCATGATTTCAAAGTGTGCGTTTTCAGTTCACGTTAGCGCAGTATCTTAAATCTGTCATTGTGCAATAAAACGCTCACATGCGTTCTGGTTAATGGATTCAAGCAAGGCCACCTCCCTCTATTAGAGGATGTGACATGCCCTGCTATGAAAAGGAAATGTCGTTTAAATGTTACATATCTGAAATTGCATGTATACAAGCGAGCTTATTACAGCTATAGATTATATGTTAATTTAATTATGGATTAAGGATTTTTTTTCCTGTTTTTCTTTTCATCCCAGTGGGATGCATAAAATCCAGAACCTGCAGCCAAAAGGATGCCATCCCTAAAAAAAAGAAACACTGACCCATATTTTACTGTGAGACTTTTATAATGATTGTGCTAGAACAAAATTATTGAACTATGGTAGAATGTGTCCTAGAATGTGTGTGTATATACTATGTAGTACACATAGTGTGTATATATAGTATACCTTATATATACAACACACAGAGGTCAACAAACTTAGCTCATACGAACAAGCAATATAGCTGTAAATAATTCACCTGTTATGCATGTCAGCAAGATTTAAAATAGTTTTTGTAATAATGTTTGCTTAATAGCTACCAAATGCTCATACCTCATAATAAAAAGGAAATAGACGTCAGCTTTATTCAATAGATAATTGTGCCTTCATCTCAGCTCACATCTACTACAGAGCTGGAGTACCTTAACATCTGTTTGGGCGGTATGACAACAGCACTATGGGAAAGAATTAATGAGCAGTATGCCTCTGTGCTCCATTAGAGATTTTATGCTCCTCTTCATTACAGAATTGTGGAATTTTAGAGCAATTGCAAATCTTTAGAATGGGCTCAGCTGCTGATTGATTTGATATATCTGCATGCACTTTAAAATGTGCATTTGTAAATGGGCTCAGAGATGCAGAGCACACAATCACAGCACACTGGAGATGTGTTTTGTGTCAAGTGCCACAAGCTATAGACACCTCCAAGCTTTCCGTGTGCTGTCTTTTGTTTGCAGCTGGCAGTAAGACCCACCTGCTCATATGTTCACTCATCTGTGCTGTACCGGAGATGAACATCATTACCGCAACCTGTTCTTTGTACTGAATTAAAAACATATAAACAGATCATAGATAATAATGGATAAAAGACAATAACAGATAGTCAATTGCGAATTAAAGACATGCCTTTATTGCAAGGTTTGTGTTTTGCTGTTACAGGAAAAGCAACAGAATTTCAGACAGTGTCAGTCTGGCCTCAGTTGGTGTTCTGGAATGAGAGTGACGGATGCAATTATGGCTGTAACTGACCAGAGTGTGTTTATATGAGCACAAATATCAGAACGCATAACTGGGGCTTGTTATCTGTAATGCAGTTAACCTGGCGGTGCATTGCTTTGGGTGCTACATTCCCAGAACAGTTTATTGCCTGTAAATTAATACAGTCAATGGCATGGTCACCTCTACAGACATGCACGTGGTACAGTGTCTGGAAAATGACTGAGTAAAGATATTACGTTCAATGTTGAAATATTAAATCTACAAATAGCTTATAGTTGACCCTGCATATTAAACTGGGATTTCTCCTATCCCAGTTTAATATGCAGGTACAAGCTATTTGTAGATTGATTTTCCTGACAAGTGTAACTGCTTTGTAGCGCAGTGAGAACATTAAGCGGTTTGATTGAGCATCCTGATCAGTCTGACACACCAAAATTGGTTAAACCAATGGTGTGCGTTTGAAGCGAGATGATCTGTCGTTCAACCAATGGTAGATGGGAGAGTATTATGGGAAATATGTTCAAAAACATTACTTTTGCAGTTTGTTTGATGATAATAGTGCCTAAGAAATTGCATGTCACCTTTAAATATTTCTGCATCAGTGATGAATGCTTGGTCAGATTTAGTCCAGATTACATGCTGTATGGTTTCTGCAGTGATTCTCAGGGAAAAAGCATTCAATCACTTGGGAGAACAGAGTCCAAATGGAAACCCTTTGAGTTGCCGCAGTTTTCCTGCCTTACTGAAAGGTTTCATTGCATTTCAAATCACGGAGCAGTTTTACTCTCTTATTTCTGACACAGTGAAGCAACCTTCCCATTTCTAAGGTCCAAATCTTTGCCTAAATGCTGTGAACCCTGTCTGATTCAGTCAATATGCTTTAAGTTTGATTTTCAGCTAAATAGTTTGTGCTGTTATAAATCAGAATAGAGGACCTTGGAAATTACAATTACAACATTGTCTGTGGAGTCATCAGAAGCCTTTTTACAACCATGATCTAACTTTCAGTTTGCAGTGAATCGGTGTAATTTATGTTTAGTAAAAATGCATGAATGAACTATAACCAAACGGTTATTTTGCTCATTCTCTCCCTATTTTTGTCAACTCTGTCATCTCATCCACAGAAAGACAAAATGGTTGTAAACTCATCAGCCGCAATGCAATGCTGTGAACAAAAGCATGTAAATAAAATGTCTAAAGTTAAAATATTGACAGATATTATCTTTGTTCCCTGTAACGCTGTCAGAAACCCTCACAGTTTCCTCTGAGCCAGGAAGAAGCGTAGGCAGAAACAGAACGTACCGCTGTTCAAATGTGTGTCACGTCTAAGAAGATAAAAACTTTTCCAGAAAAACAGACACTTTATTGCTCTGAACAAGTCATTTCATAATTCTGTCAGCTTTGTGTATTTGAACTCTCTGATTTTTGTTCTCCCTGCAGGTGAATGGAGATGACAGTTATCTGAATGCAGTACAGAATACAGGTGAGTCAATATACAGTATTTACTGTAAAAATGAAAAGGTATTTGAGGAACCTTTTGTGGATTTTTACAAAGGTGGAACCCTTTTGAAGAACCTTTTGTCACCCTTTGAAAAGGGCTGTTCCTACAAAACATTTAAGGAAAAGAATTAAGGAACATGAAATATGTATTAAAATTCCATGTGTAAGCATTTGAATATTGAGGCACCCAAAGGTTCTCCAAAGGGTTTTGTCAGCGTGACCATATTGTGGTTGATTTAACAGAACCCCAGGTTTTCTTAGGAGAAACTTAATCACTTGCATCTCTATCTTTTGTGCATTTTGAAGGATGCAGAATTAAAAACCAGTGTTTGTTTAGTTATATCCAGCTATATCTCACTCTCTCCCCTCTGGCCGTGTCATTAATGAGCCAAGGAAGATGGATTTGAGATGCCTTGTTTTATATTTGTCATTCATCAATTTCCCCAGAGCTCCAAAATATGACATTTACTCTACAATCACTGCTGTGCGCCGGTCGCTGGATGCCAGTGTGGCTGGTTAATAAGGGCATCCGTCCTGTGATGGTGTCCCGATCTTTGTGAGCTCTGTCAGATTTTCTTCTCATCTCTCTCTCATACATTTTGACAGCGTGAAATTTTCCAGCACCAATCTCAGAGTGCTAATGACTCTGAGCTCTTTGATGTCACCGTATCAAGACAGATAAACAGCCCAGCATGGCACAGCCAATCAGACGGCTCTGTGGGGCCAAGAATGGAAAAAGCTTAGATTGAGCGATTTGTGCCTTGGTTTTCTTGTCTCAAAGAAAACATAAACTGTGCCTTTAGCGTCGCTCATACATCAAAATAAATGGGTCAGTTGTAGTCCCGTTGAAAGTTTGTTGTGTGGTTTAAATATGTTGTATAGATCTAGTTTAGCATGCTACTGTGGTCGATAAAAATGCTTGGTCCAAAAATAGGAACTTGGTTTTGATTTGAGCTGTATCCCATGAAACAATGTGCTGTTGTACGTAATCTGTGTTTTTTGTGTTGTGTGTGTTTTAATGACATTGAGTGGTGCTTTTACATGCAAATAATGTACTTTCAGTTTAAATTTCTACTGTAGATAAAAAAATTAGCTATAGTGAATATTACCTTAGCAAGACCTTAGCAAGACTTAGCAAGATATTTACACAGGAAGTGTTGTGCTAAAGAATTGTACATGGAGTAGTTACCAGCACAATAACAGATAGTCCTCAATGATTTGTATTTGTCTAAACACTAATACTAATGTGAACAGCTTAATGCGATCATATTGCCTCCCGTCACCTCTTGGTGCCACACTGCGCTTCTGCTCCCACACTCGCTTAACACGCCACAGCACGTTGTGTGAACCGTATCAAATATTCATTGTGGTAGGGAAATGGATTATTCTGGGAGGGAGAATAAACTCTCCTTGGCGCAGAGCTGAGAGCGTCCAAATACGCCATACGGACGCTTTGCGTAAATGACTTGATTTCTTCTTCCATTAGCTCAGAGCAGCACGGAGGGTGCCAGCGGCTCAAGGTGACTGAATGCAAGCTTTATTTTTTTATTTTTGCTTCATTCCTAATATTTGTTGAAGCTGTTTCGTTCAGGTTTGACTGTTTGTTTTAGACAATTGTTTTCTGTTTTGCAAACAAAATTATTTTCCTTCGAGACTGAGAACATATTGGGTGTTTTTTTATGTTGTTTGTCTAAGCTTTGATTGAGTTAGTTTGGTCCTCCAATTTGATTGTCGGCACATAAGGTTATATCTTATCATTCCTTTTGGAATACAACATCAAAACATTGGAAGAAAAAAGATCTCCCGGCTCCTCTATCCCCCTACAGTGAATCCCTGCAGGTCTTTGCTGGCATCTCAAACAAGCTTTGATGCTTCATCCCCCACCTTACATATCAAATCTGCATGCGTTTGGTTCAGGATGGTGAAGAATGTCATAATAAAGAGATCCTGCTGGTATCATGACATTGCTTCAATAAATAACTTGTTTTGAATTGGGGGATGTATAAACATTATCTGATTAGTTTTCAACAAGGCCGTCAACTGAATTAATGACGTTATATATCAATATTTGCTATGAAATATTAAAAAACATTGTTATTGTGTCATCATTAAATAGACATTACAAAAAGTCATTTAGTCAATACATTGTTTGTTTTCATCATTAAACATAAGCCATCATTGGCCTATAGTCCACAGCATATTGCACCATTAGCAGATCATTTTTAACACATGCTACTTTAAATCTAGTTAAACGTTAAAAGTGGCATCTGGCAACACCTGCATTCTTTTTTATTTAGCTGTTTTTGAATGCAGTGGCATGTCCTGATTGGATAGCTCCTTTCCCATTCTGTGCTTTTTGTAAGTGTGGTTTGGCAAGACCTGTTTCCTGTAGTAGCATATTTGTCAGGGGCTCGATTAAATGCACTGACTTTTATTTTTAGTGTGCCACTCCTCCCCCAATCTCTCCCATGTCTTCCAGTCATTAACACCTGGGCATCAGCCAGTTTTCCTGCATTGTAATGGAATGGGATCGAAATCTCGGTTCTGAGCCTCAAACCTGCTGAGTAAGCATGGCTGAAACTCCATGCAGGTCCTAATGCCCTAATGCTTGTGTTTCACACTGTTATTACCTGACCTCCTGCCTTTTTTTCAGTCCCTCTCTGCTTCTTTCTGTCTTCAGATGTTTTATTCCTTCGCACAGATGCTTATTTCCTCAATCCATTTTAAAAACAAGCATTTATATGTCATACAAATATGCTTTAAAGGAGAGGCTATTTGCATCAAATGGAATAAGAATAGTAGTTCTTTTCAAAGCAGGTGCTAAACATATTTACTTTCATTTCTACTCTGCCACAAATCAGTCATCGTTTGAGCCAAAAAACACATTTTTCCACCAGTCATGTATTCTTTTACATTTTGAAATATTGTTAATGTATTCTTAAAAAAACATTTTGTTTTGCAAGCAACATATAAGTCACTACACATTTCTTTATATTGTAGCAGATGTCTATAAATGATAGAGCTCTGTATTAGATTATCAGTGACTGGTATTCGGTAGGTTAACACTGTAAAATTGACTTGTTTTTTTCCTGTCTGCTGCAATAAGTTCTGTATCTAAAATGATTGGTCACATGACGTTTACAGCTCAGGTGATTGGTTCAGAAAGTGCCCATGAAGCAAAGATGCCAGCAGACAGGTCCTACAATTTCAGGGCTGTATGCGCTAGTCAAACATCTGCCATTGAGATGAATGGGAATGCTAAAAAATAGTGCTGTTTAATCGCCACATTCTTTATTAATAGTTCACTCTGCGCATTAAACTCGAATGTAAGAAATTATTTTAGCATTTAAAATAAAAAATCTTTTCACCACAAAAACGAATACACTGTATATTCAAAAGAATAAATGCATTTCACTTTCACTCGCTATGGGTGAAAAATGTTTATGTTTTGTTCCAGACGCTTCATCGACAGCATTATGGCGTTTTCCACCCACACATCTTCATGCATCCAATTACAGAGAAACGCTGTGAACGATTTCCCTGAGGTTGGCACAACTCTTTCTGAGAGAACTTTCAGTCATTCTGTTTAATATGTCTAATTCAGCTCTGCCCTCGTTGCAGTGAGTCTGTTTAAGCTTGAAGATGGAGACATTAATCTCTTTTGCTGCTCTGTACACACACACACACACACACACACTGTTCCTCTTCAATATATATTTTTCTGATATCACTTGAATGCAGACAGCCTGGCCCAGAAAGTGCAATGGCATGAGTATGGAGACAAAGAAGGCTGCAGATGACATGGTGATGATTAACAAGCTGTCCTTCCAACTGTCTGTAATATATTTTCAAAGGCAAACGGAAGGTTTGGATCTCGATCTCTACAGTACCTTTTAGTGACAGGCCATGTGAATGACATTTTGCTGAGTCATGTGCTTGTGGATTTTGGGATTGTAGGAATCAAGGGTTAGCAGAAGATTAGTGAAGGTGGAAGATCACAGTCTTCTCATCCATCACTGTCTTGGCTGCCTGGTCCAACTCACAACAAAGTTCCTCAGAAAATGCAGACAAACATGGAAAATTTGCTGACATCTTTTGGACTGACTTTTGGGGAGCTTTTTGTACGAAGTCTGCAGTCTTTCACAGTCCATATGGACCTCGCCATCTAAAGTCTCCATGAGGGCTTCTAACATTCGTACTTTCCATAGTTCTGGCTGCACCCCTACCGTGTGTGCAGTCATCCGACGGGAAATGCATTTGTTTCCTGATTAGCACAGCACTAAACTTAAGTGCTTAAGCCCCTAGCAAAATAAAGTTGTGTTCGAACTGAAGTTTAGAAAAGCACTACTGATTTTCTATTGTAGCTGTTATCTTGCCATACGTAGCATGTGTTCTGTTAATATTTGAGAAATGCAATTTGATCCTGGTTGGCGCAGGGCTGCAACATCAAAATTAACTTAGCACAATTGAGTTTAAGTTCTGGAGAAAGACCAGCCGTTCTTTTCTGTCTACCTAGATATTATCAAGCCATACAAAACATGCATTTTGCAAAGTGTTGCTGTCATTGTTTATTTTATTTTTATATTTATACGTTTGGCAGACACTCTTATCATAGCAACTTACAGTGCATTCAAGTTATACATTTTTATCAGTACTTGTGTTCCATGGGAATCAAACCCTCAACCTTTTGGCTGCTAATGCAATGCTCAACCATTTGAGCTACAGGAGCTGATGCCTTATGCCAGGTAGCCACACCCATGCTGAAATCTTATTGGTCCAAATGTGCATAACTGTACATTAAACATTAAATACATTCAGTTTGACTGTGATTGTAGTAAAAGTCTCTGCAGTTTAACTCTTAATGTGGACAGACAAATTATTTGACACTGGAAACTTGATTGTACTGGTTAGGACACAGTGTAAAATGCAATTGCTATCCATGTTGGATAATTTTACTAAGTCTGTATTAAGCATCTAAAAAAGTATTTAAGTCTGGTATTTTTAGCCTGTCTTTAATAGGTCTTTTGCCTATATTTAACTCTAAAATACCAAGTGTAAGGGGCATAGAACCTACCCCTGTATCTTTAGAAACCACAACCACCTGTTTGCCTCAATATGAGGTACAAGTTCACAATGATTGTGTCTTTAAATCCTTGAAAGGGAGGTGTAGTTCTTACTGTCAGACTCAAGTAGGGCAGGTCAGTGAGAGTTCGGCTTCCTGCAGCCTTATTGGCTGCTCAACTTGGCTTTTTGTCACCTGCTTAGAGAACAGGCATGTCTAATCCCTCATCCTTTATGCTGGGAAATAAGGCTGGATAAGGGACACAGATGTCCAACTTCCCCCTCTTTTCACTTTCCAGCCCTGCTCACAGCTTGGAGGAGATGTAAGGCCAAGGTGGGTGTTCCTGGGAGATAAACAAAAGGGCTGCTGTTGGACTGACATGATGCTGGCCAGAAAAGCCCCTTTGAAAAGCCACATCTGCAGAGCTATACAGATTGGCACTTTATGAAACAAGTATTATTCTTTTGGACTCTAATGACACAAAAGGATTATGGGAGATAGTGGGCTCTCTTGGAAATAGACCTGAAAAATGGCAATCAGTAAAGGCTTTTTCTGTTTTCATGTCCAAGCCAACGGTTTTATCTTTAAGCCTGGTGTCAGCCAAACTCTGGCATTGTTAGCAAATCTGAAAACGTGTAAATTAGAAACGCTATCAAATTGGCTAGTTTTCTGCTAAAAAAGTGAATTGTTGGCCATGTTCCTGAATTTCATTGTTATCTTGTTTTCTAGTAAAATATATAAACATTTAAAAAATTCATTTACCTGCGATGCAAGATTGCCTGAAACACTAAGACTTTTAAGAGAAAAGTATCTTCAATTAAATAAGAATTAAATTAAAAGTTTCTTTTACAACAAACATGCCTGAGGAAGGGGGAGAACAGGGTAGCACAAATTTAATTCAAGACATATTTTCTGATTATCTTACAAAATTTTACGTAAATATACCTTGATTTAAAGATGCTTTAATATTTTTACCGGAAAACAAGACGAATTCTGATAAAGAAAATCACTATCTATAGTGCTTACAGCACCTATAAATACAAGTTAGGCTTACATAAAGGTTTACCATCAGTATTGTGTTTCTTTATCTCTGTTCTTCAGTTCCTCTGTCCTGCTCTGAGGGATTCACTGAATTGGGTTACTACAATGGGACCGTTTCTCAGACTGATTCTGGTTCACCCTGTCTAAAATGGACCGAATTTCCAGATTACGTGCAGCAGTATCCAGGCAGGGGTCTGGGAGAGCACAATTTCTGCCGGAATCCAGACCGTGAGTCCAACCCATGGTGCTTTTTCAGACAGAGCTCGGGGGCCATCGGCTGGGCCTACTGCGACTGCCACCAGGGTGGGTAATAAAACGCTTCATTAGCGTTCATTCAGCTCACTGCATTCAGCCAGTGAGATTATTTGATGGAGTTCAGAAATAATGAAAACGAAAACTATTAGTGAGATTTTCTTTCATAATATTCCTTAGATGCCCAACACTCTTCAGGTGATAAATGTTTGTTTGAATCTTTTTGTATGTCAATGACCTGCTTCTCCTCATCTTTTGAAAAACTTTTATGTTTTAAATGCATATTTATGAATGAACGGTTGGCTGTCACCCCTTAAGAAGAAACAATCTAAAGATTTAGATATGGCCTCCTTTGGCTTGGGCCAGTAAACAGCTTCTCAGAAGCAAGTGTGTAAAACATTCAGAAAACTATAGCATTGTTATTCATGGGACTAATGTTTTTCAGAAAATCTGAGAAAATGCAGAAAGTATAAAAATATTTAGAGTATTAAGCAGGTGCAGTAAGTGAGAAACACTTGATATTTAAAACACGCAAATAAACATACCCCTCCCCTCATTGCTCCACCCTCAAAGTAACAAACCCGATGTACCAAACAGGCAGTGACTGTGTGGCGCACACGCCCCCTATTGCTGATTGGCTAAGAGAGTGTTATAGTGTTGTGGTGATAGGTTTAATCCACTCTGTTATTCACAGAGTCAGGATTATGTGCACATTTTTTTTCAACACACAAATACACAAAATTGTTTGTTTGGGTGTTGATTTTGGCTTTCATCAGCGTTTCTTAGAAATTGCTTACTGTACCTTTAATAGATCAGTAAGCATGCACGTGAAAAATGTAACATGTTGACAATTGAATGATCTCTTCAAATGTGCTGTGTGTCAGAATTTATCACATCATGTGTAGTGGCTCTGAGGGCCTGTGAATTGCTGTTGTTCTCAGTTTTGGTTCCTGTCAGAATCGCTCAGCCTCTGTTTTCCTCTCACCTGTTCAGGAGCGGTCAGGCTAGCGGGGGGTTCGTCCTCTAAGAGTGGCCGTCTGGAGGTCTACCTAAATGGCCAATGGGGGTCGGTCTGTGACACACACTGGACGGACCGTGATGCCAGCGTGGTTTGTCGACAGCTTGGACTGGGGTAATGAGAATTATTTATGCCATTTATTATTATATGTATGCAAATATTTGCCACATACTGCCACGTACAGTCTAAAGTTAACATTTGTCATTGTAAAATTACCATTAACATGTAAGCAAAAATTGCTATTGGCCAGTAAATAAAGCATGATGAGTTGCTGTAGCATTTTTTTAAATTACAGCCTCAGTAGATGGAAAAAAAAACTTACTGGCCATTGACAGATGGGGAAAAATATCAATTTTGGACCCTAGTTCTCAAAGTATGATTCCTCATCTACATATCTCCTACATCCATCCATCCATCTCTATTTTTGCTTTAGCCTTTGTAATATAAGTAGAGAGTGGGTGGATAGACTCATATTCTCATTTATATCTTCTGAACCTGCTGTTTTTTTCTCTGTCTCCATCTTTCTTTCTGTGTGTTGTAGTGAGATTGGCACAGCTCTCCAGCACTCATATTTTGGCCCCGGCTCCGGGCTCTTTCACTACGCCCGCCTTGGCTGTCGTGGAGATGAGAAATCCCTGCTGGACTGCAGGAGCAGGAAGTTTGTTACTAGCGACTGTAACCACGGAAACGAAGCCGGAGTGGTGTGCGCACCACCTGAAGGTCAGGTTCTATCTGAGAAAACAAAGCTAATGACCTTTGATTGACAGGCAATGTAAACACACCCGCATCTAGGTGCTCCGCTAATACCTTAGACATGACAAGATATGGAATAACTGTGTTTAAAGAGGATACAACATAAAAGAACATAAATGCTCAGACAGAAAGCTGTCAGGAACTCCATGAGGATCATTGTGTTATCTTTCAATTCCTGTTATTGCAGCTTTGTTCATCCCATTGAGTTATTAAGATGCCATTGACAGAGATTAGAAATTTTAATGGAACATTTTGGTGGGGGCTTAGACATTCTTTATGGAATCAAAGGGCTGTGAATTCTTTTGTAAAGAGTAACAAAGGGGGGGAACGAGAAAAGAGGTTGGGAAGCAAATCAATACTAGCTGAACTTATGATTACCTGCTGTGAACGTCATTAAAGACACAGTCTGAAAACTCATAGACAGACACTGGAAATATATCTAAAAAAACATGTGTGTATACATATGTGTGTATATGTATATGTGTGTGACCATTCTGTGTTATGTTTCTCACAGAACTTGTGTTTATGTCATTTGGTGTGTCATTTTAGTTTTATTTTGTATTTTACATAGTAACGTTCTGGTCTGCACTGTTGTATTGTTTGCACACTGTATTGTGTGTACAGCACTCACTGTTCTATGTGTGTGATTCTGTCACTAGAATCATGCTGGTGGTTCTGAGAGTCAGTACATTTATAGATTTTGTGGCTTTGGGTCATGACTACCGGTTTGCTTGGTCAGGTAATGGACCGCCGCTAAGGTTGGTGGGAGGAGAGGAGGACTTTGAAGGCAGAGTCGAGGTCTTCCATGATGGGCGCTGGGGGACCATCTGTGATGATCAGTGGGACGACATGGATGCTGAGGTGGTCTGCAGGCAGCTCGGGTTGGGGTGAGATATCCTGTCCTGATACTATTAGTGTAACTGTACATACTAATACATCTAATGCTCAAACAAACCCACAATAAAACTTTATGCTTTTAGCTGGAACTGTTTTTAAACGTCTTTCACAAATGTCTTCAAAAGGTTACAAAAAACAGTTGCAGTCTTCATGCAAAACTTAGGAGATCTTGCAAGATGTTTTTATCCCTGAGGGCAAAGGAGTTCTTTCGTCTCTATGAGAGGAAGATTGAATTATTTATTTTGCACTGTTGTACTTTTTGGTCTGTTACACCATCTCCATCATATTGTGGCAGTCACAGAGAGTAAAAACAGTGAGATGGCACACGAGAGTAGACTTACACTGCAGAGATGATATGCTCGACTTCACTTACTGCAGCATTCAAGCTATCAGAATGAACGTTTGCCAGTTACGGTTTGTGCAACGAATGTCTTATGTTTAATATTGAAGCTTTCATAAGAGGTTTTTAGAGGTGTGTTTTGTTTTGTTTTGTTTTATTGTTTTATTGTACGAACGAAAGTAAGCCATGAACAATGTGTTCAAACCCTAAAATAAAAATGCGGAGTTATGCAAGGACACAAGTTCAACTTAGTGAATTCTATTTATTGTGAATGTAGAGGTCAGATGTAAGTTATTTTTATACAAGGTTATTGTATTATATTTAAAGTGCGATAACAGAAGTCCCAAAAAATGTTACGTTTAGATTCTCACATTATAATAGTGAAAACATGGCAGGAAATGAACAGGACTAGAAAATGTTGCAAGCCAGACTCAAAGTCACGTTGTCTGCATAAGCACTGCAGTGCAATGTGTCCCAAAGTCCATATACAAACCACTAGATTTTAGATTCAAAGAAAGGTGTGTGTATTTTATTGTATGTCTGTCTTTGTGTTTAGAGGCATTCCGAAGGCCTGGTCATGGGCTCACTTTGGGCAGGGCAGTGGGCCGATCCAGCTGGATGCAGTACAGTGCACAGGCAACGAACTCTCTCTGGACGAGTGCAGACACAGCGGATGGGAACAACACAACTGTGATCATATGGAAGACGCAGGGGTGTCATGTAACCCTTATACAGGTATTGACTCCATTGACACATGCACATAGAAACACACACATGTAAACAATAATAGAAAGTTACTACGCAACATTAACTCAAATAGTAGCTGCATGCTTATGATGAAAATAGCACAGCTATTGACCAGTTAGCATTTAGGATTAATTAGCATTATTGAGTGTATGGCTGCATATGTGTATGTGTTTAGATGGAGTGGTGAGACTGGTGGATGGTGATAACCCGTGGGAGGGTCGTCTGGAAGTCTATCACTCTGGGGATTGGGGCACAGTGTGTGATGACAGCTGGACTGAGCAGCATGCACAGGTGGTCTGCAAACAGCTGGGATTCAGGTGAGACTCTTTTATCATGGCAGTATTATTAAACATCATCTCAGTGTGTTATATGAACACACAGTGAGACCAAAAAGTGTGAGTGCACTTCAAAAACTGGTATTTTATCGATCAGTACGGTTTTAGAATGGTGAAAGCTGTTAGGAAAAGAAAAGTTACAGTATGATGTATAATGACATTTAAGATTCTAGGTCACCAATAAAAATAAAAATAATTTTCTTTGCAAGCTTGTGGAGTCCATAACAGCTCTAATAAAAACTAAAGAGAGACACAAAAACCACTAATAATTTTTTTTAGTTTTGAGATTAATGTATTAATTTTCTTATTTAACTTTTCACAAAACATTTTTATTTTGTTAACAATATTAATAATCTCAATCAATTAGTAGTCAGACCTAAATATATTGTTTCTGTTTAATCATAAAACTGAAAACTTTGAGTGTTGAAGTTTAGTTTTGTTGTTGTTTAGTGTTGTTTTACTCTCTGTTGTTTTAGTTTAGAACTAGTTTTGTGTTACTCATTAATATTGAGCGTCGTATGTGGGCGTCTCTTTAAGTTGATGTATATTCGCAGTAGATCTTTAAGTGTCAGATTGGCTGTATTTATATGGAGTTCACTCTGTGTGTGTGTGTGTGCGTGTGTGTGTATGTGTGTGTGTGTGTGTGTGTGTAGGGGCGGTGCGGAGGTCGTGCCGGCTGGAGTGTTTGGAGAAGGAACAGGGCTGATTCTGTTGGATGATGTGGAGTGTGATGGTAGTGAAAGCTCTCTGCTGGAGTGTAAACATAGCGTGTGGGGTCGACACGACTGCTCACACAGCGAAGACGTTGGAATACGTTGCCACAGGGCAGAAAACAATGAGGTCCCACTAGCTCCAGAAACTACTGGTAAGTTGTCTTTAAACACACACATAAATTCTTCAGTGTTTGTGTGTACAGCTTTGAATATAGTAGCGATACATTTTGCTGATAGACTTTCCTGCGCTGCTTTGACCCTTGGTGATTTTCAGTGGGGATGTAAATGTCACCTGTTGACAGAGGTTCAGAATAAATGCACCCAACCATTGTAGTTTCCGAAGCGCTCACTTTTATTGATCAAAACATCCATTTGAATTTCAATAGTGTTGTGTAGTCCACCTTGCTGCCTTTGACATTTGACAGTGTAAGATTATACAACACCATTTCAATCTGAACTCACAACACTGAAATTTCTGGTAATAGGCAGTGACATTTTAGGTATATTTGAAAACTTAAGCTCAAAAGACAGGATTTATGAAAAAGGTAATGTGTAGGTAATCTGAGAGTTATGGGATATGAGGTATGGTTGTGCTCGTGGTTGTCAAGTAAATTGTGTGTGGTTGTGTCCTGACAATGTTGCTATATACAGTATATTGTGAATAATTAATATGAAAACAACATTTACATTTAGGCAAAGAAGCGATAAATCGTAAGACGACAATAAACATCAGCCATATGCAATTAAAATTTTACCCAGATTTCAATGCTTGATTTGATACCTGTTGGGAGAGAGAAGCAAGGGTTAGTAGTGTTTTTTTTATTTTTTATTTAAGGTTATACTGTCAGGTGTTTGTGAAAGACAAAATTCACTTAAGTAAGAAAGTAAGACTTTTGTTTTAATGTCGTGATGCATCTGTGTAATATAAAAAACAGCATCTATAATGCAGAAATTGATTTTGAAAAACATTGTGGGAGGAGTCTCCTTATAGTACAGACAGGAAGTTTTTAATGTTTTCGATTGTTAAGGTGAATATTTACCATGATGGTGCTCACAATTCTGATATTTTGCCATTTAAAACTAAAACGCAGTCAGGCCATAAACCACCATCATAAAATCTATACCCTTCCTTTTTGTCCCAATGCTTTTTTGTTTAAAGACAGAGAAATAACATGTACATACAGCTAAATATAAAATGCTTAATAAAAAACAGAATGTTACTTTTACATAATGTCACTATAATATAAATTTAAAAAAGTGTTGATGGGTTTCAGAACTCACCTAATGTTCTGTTTATCGATCAGTTGATGATTGGATGGCTTGACTCACATGTAAATCAATTATTAGCAGATGAGCTGTTACTCCAGCACCAGCTGTTCCATCTCCTTAAACCCGCCCATAATGATGCAAGTGCAGCACGTAGCTCACGGCAACGCAGGGTGTAAAGCAATGGGTTGATACCTGAGTTCACCAAACACAGAGTACTGCAGAACGCAAATGCCTTTCTTTGTGATTCAGACATTTTCTGTGAAACTACATCGACCATCATGAAAGAAAGGATGGGCAGCCAACACACCAACAGAATCAGCAAAATATAGCTAAAAGTCTTCGCTAAATGAATATCCACACGCATGCGGGCTTGTCCCAGATGTTCTGCATCCATGGTGGCTTCGTGTTGGTGGGCTCTCCAGACTATAATAACATAGGCTATCAGAATGAAACCGAGGACCACCAGCACCAGAATAGCCCAGAATGCCAGATAATAACGATCGATATAAGGAAAGAGTTTGGAGCATGACCGGCACCTCCAGCCCATTAGAGGAAGAAAGGCAATGAGGACAGCCACAACCCATAACGTCACAGTTCCTACCACGGCTCTCCTTCGTTTCAACAGCATGTTGTAGCTGGAGGCCTTGTAGATGATGTGATAGCGGTCCACTGCCATCAGAAGCAAGCTTCCCACGGAGCTCGTAAATGCCACGGTCACGCCGCTCAGTTTGAAGAGAAAGTCATCCGAGCAGTTTTCCGAATTAAAAAGGTGGAAATTCAAGAAGATAGTGGTAAAAGAGCAGCAAGCAATTGTGTCAGCTAGGGCCAAACTCCCCATAAACAGGTATGATGGATGTTGGCGCAGGTTTGAGGAACAGGCTATGACAACCAGAACGAGAATATTGGCCAGAAGGGTAAAGGGTGCAATCAGAAGGCAGATTGTTCCAACGGCCACTTTCTCAGCATCATTCAGCACCATGTATTCAGTCAGGTTGCAGCTAGAGTTTGTCATTTCCAGCAGATACCCTTGTTTTTGCTTTTAATTAAATCTGGGGAGAAGATTGTGATTAAACAGACAGCAAAAATAGAATAAAGAAAACTGAAAGTGAAGCAGACAAACAGGGATCAAAATGCATCTAAATGGCTGTCAACTGAATGTGTTAATTTAGTTAAATTATTTAAGAAAAATTGTGTATGTAACATGCAAGCCCTCGAGGCAAGACTTTAAGCTGATTGGCTAAAAATTCCTCTATAACTATGAAGATACTTTTATATTTTGTAAATGATAAATTAATTCAAAATGTAAATGTTTTACTCACCTAAACAAATCCTATATTGTGCGTCTTCGTTAATGTTTCTGTTGTTTGGTGTGTTTTAATTTTTGCTCTAGTGTGACAAATTTGTTGAGTCATTTCCTTGATGGGTTTGAAAAAGTAAGACCAGACGTCAGTGGTTTTCCAGTTGCCCTGCTTAAATTCTGTGTGTGTCTGCTTTTATCTCTGTGATAAGACCTATTCAGACTTCTATACTAATTATAAGATGTGCACATATGTTGTGCACATAAAAGCCAATGTATTGCTTATATTTATTAAATAATGCACTTCCATGTTTATTACAATTGATGAATGTGTGCAATATCTGTGCATCTTTGGCAAATTTGTAATTACCAAAGAATGGATTGTAAATAGATTTTTGGTTAATCAAAGGTGGTGTTACATGCCAAAATTTCTAGATTTCATTATGTTGTTGCTAAAATGTAACATTGTCACTATTAAAACCTTGTTCTCACATGTCATATTTGGTTTAAGGTTCTTTTTAAGAAAAGAAGAGACTCAACCATCAGATGTGTAATTAGATGACTTAACTTTTGTCTGAAATCTCCATAATGTACCATTTGTTATATCACTGCTTGCTTTCAGTTCATTTCTTCTAACCGGTTGCATCATAATAGGCTTATATGAACAAAGTTAAAATTATTTGTATTTTTTACAGTTTAGTTCTGAAGTTTCACAGTGCTCAGTGATATAAAGCTCATTTCTGATTCACATAAACTGTGCTTGTGGTTTCAGGGCCTCTGGTACGATTGTCGGGCGGTGATGACAGGAAGGAGGGCAGAGTGGAGGTGTTTCTCAACGGTGAGTGGGGTGGCGTCTGTGATCACGGCTGGAACGATGTCAACGCCGCCGTCGTCTGCAGACAGCTCGGCTTCACGTATGCGTTCATTTGCAACATCTAAGCTTAATATAAAGCATCTGTTGTGTCAAAATCATTGAAATATAATTTATTGTCGTATTGTCTCAAATAAAAGAAAGATAATTAAGCATAAATAGGGAAAAAGGTTTAACGTCTTCAATTGTTTCGTTCACTTGGCAGTGGGGTGGCAAAAGCGCGGCCAATGGGTTATTTTGGAGCAGGAAAGGGGACCATCCATCTGGCCAACGTAAGGTGCACAGGGAAGGAGACATTTCTTGGGGAGTGCCCTGCTAAAGGACAAAACATACATGTGTGTAAGCACGGACAGGATGCAGGTGTAACGTGTGATTATCTGCCCGAGCCGGAGGCTGATATAGCCGTGGTGGGCACACACACCTGTGGTTTGAGAGCTGGCGCTGAGAGGCGCAGCAAGAGGATTGTGGGAGGATATAAATCTCTCAGGTAAGCAGTCCTGTAAATTTACTGCTGTGGAGTCCGTTTGAGAAAACGTGTTGTGCAAATTTTTCTAAATGGATTGCAAATACCGTTTTTATGGGTTGTGAAAATTTCGCAGTTAAATTAAAATTAAGAGGTATTTGAAGCTACACTGTGTCATTTCCGTGCCACTAACATCACCAAATGTTTTCAGGAAGTCCTGTCTCAAACAAACACCTAATTGGGTCAGTGTTACTGTTTAGCACTGGTTACTCATCCAAACAGAACAAGTTTTCATGGCATCACATATACAGTATTTACGTTTTGTAGGAAAATAAGTCTACAAATCTACACCTACCTGTAGGGTCAAAAATACTGATGAGTCATCCTGCACTTCACCTATTTTTGACCAATCAAATGCCTCCTAAAATGAGAATGTACAGAACGTGCAGTACCTGCTCCCCTACCTCATCCACTGTGTTTGTGTATTTATGTGGGTGTGTTTGTGTGTGTGCACATATGCATAACCCACAGGGGTGACTGGCCCTGGCAGGCGTCCCTATGGCTCAGATCTCAGTCTAAAGGGAATCAGCCTCTATGTGGAGCTACTCTGATAAACTCCTGCTGGTTGCTCACTGCCGCTCATTGCTTTAAACGGTAAGAGAGACACCTGCTGGTGGCTCAGCAGCATGTCATGTGGAATGTATTAACACATACAAACTAATAATTGTGATCACAAAAACACAATTCAGCTTCATTACTATTTACGTTATAGATCAACAGAAGAATGTGTAAAAAATATGTGTCAGCACATAAGACATTCAATTTTTTATATGTAAAACACATACATTTATTTATAGCTATACATGAATAGAACATTTAATAAACAAATATGCACTGTATAGTGTGTGCTAAAGACATAGCTATATAAGTTATAGCTGTATAAGTTAACAGTATAGTGAACAGAATGACTGTGTGTTTACCATCACGTTTATTCTTCAGGTTTGGAAGTGACGCTTCACGGTACGTGGTAAAGCTGGGGGATTACCACACACAAGAGCAGGATGACTTTGAGCGAGTGCTGTCCCCAGAGCGCATCCAGGTGCACAGGAAGTACAGCACAGACAGCTGGGAGCATGACGTGGCTCTGATCCGGCTGAAGGGGGCGGAAGGAAAGTGTGTGGCCTTCAATCCCCACACCAACGCTGCCTGCCTGCCCGCACCCGGCAGCAAGTGGGGCAAGAGACCCGCGTCTTGTGTCATCACTGGCTGGGGAGTAACTGGTAATGTGCGGTTATTCTTATCCTTTTTAACGATACAGCTGAGCTCTTTATTTTGATAAAATAAATGTTTGTTTTTTACTAATAAAAATGTGCATATTTTGCTTTTTTGTTAAATGACTTGGGTGTCATCACAAATCCCTGTCCTGTTGAAATATTTTTAGATTAGAACTGTATTGTTATTAGCCAGAGAACAAATAAAGAGCCAATGAAATGCAATATGTCAGATCACTGAAGTAAAACATTGTTTTATGTTGACCTCCCTTGTTGCCTCTGCCCACATTTACTGATGTTTGTCTCTGTTTTCCAGATACTGAACATCCTAACACTCTTCTCCAGGCCTGGGTTCCTCTTCTGCCCTCGTGGCAATGTAAGAAGCGTTACGGTGAGCGCTTCACTAGCCACGACATGCTGTGCGCTGGCACCATGACCTCTGACCTCCGCAAGCATGCTGACAGCTGCCAGGGTGACAGTGGGGGCCCACTAGTGTGTCAGGGTGAGGCAGGGCGCTGGGTACTCACAGGGGTCATTTCCTGGGGTCACGGCTGCGGTGACCCCTCATACCCAGGTGTTTATTCACGGGTCAGCCGTTACCTGGCATGGATTGAACAGGTAACGCACAGCACCGCCCCTCTCCAGCACTAAAACCGACCGCCCGTGACACTTCTGAGGACTCTGTAAAAGGAGAAACAGGACCTGAAAATGTTTGACATCATTCTGCTCTATGCTTTGACCACCCTTGCCCTCTGCAATAGCCCTCTAAACTCCTCTGTATTCTGTCTGAAAAATTCAATTGTATGTAGTCTTTAGCATTTAGAGATTAGAATCTTCCCTGCTCTTAGAACGACCAAGGCGTAATGAGTCTGTGAAGGGTTTCATTCATCTGGGACATTATAGAATGACTAGCGTGATCTTAAAGGAACAGTACACCAAAAAATGAAATCTCCTTTTATGAAGCACAAAAAGAGAAATGTTAAGCAATATACTGGCCAAAATAACAAAAAAGCACCATATAAGTAGTCTATATGACCGTGTGCTATATTCGCTATACGTCTGCTGAAACCCTAAAATTGCTTTTTGTCAAAACTTAAGATAGTATTTACTTAAAATCCTGTTGGCTTTCGGTATAATCATCCATTAAAGTACGACATATTTAGATGCAACACGTCACTTGTGACTTCAGTGCCACTTGACCAATCATCATCGATGCTTGCGTGTCATGTGACCAACCATGACGTGCAGAGTTTAAATATGCGAATGACATATGAGAACTACGTAATTTTTTGGTGAACTGTTCCTTTAAAGAAGTCTCAGATTCTATTGTGCATTTTAATTATTTGTAGTACTGTCCAGAGGCTGCAGTGCATGTTAATGTATGTATTATATTCAAAAGCCATTCGGTGCAGCAGCCCAAGCCTCCTGCATGGAAGATAAAGGTAACACAAGCTCTGCACAAGCAGGTTTATTTCTTATCATGTGGTTTAGCAGAAGGAGACTGAATGGATTCCTCTGGGGCTTATTTAACAGAAGTCTTGACCTTCACCTCTAATGTTTGAGGAAACATTTACAGTATTGTGGATTAGACTAGTGAAAACAAAGTAGAGTTGTTTAGATAGCTGACAGTTGAAGTGATCTTAAAGCCATGAGTCTTCTATAAATGTATCCTAGTGTGACAGTGCAACATCATTTTAATGTCTTGTTTTTATGCCATGTAAATCATGACAGTAATATTTAGCTCTTTAAATTCTCATTCATTTACTCAGTATGCTCAAAAACCAACATTAAAGATCCCATATGTGTTGTTTTGTTTAATCTCGGTAGAAGTTTTAGAGCTTAGGTGGCATTTAGGATCATAATAGCGAATAGCCTGATGTGACTTTTCTCTAATGGTCAGTTTTGTTAAGTCTATAATGGTGTTTTAATACAATCTGTCATTATGTACATGCAGTATTGCAATTAATAATGAGAGTTTGACTACAAAGAGTGAAATCTGCAGTGAATAGGCTAATGTGACTAATAATTAACAGCGAAATGCCTAATGTGACTTTTCTCTTGTCTGTTTGGTTCAGTTTGTAGCTGTGATTTGGTACAATGTGTATCACTGTGTAAATGAACTTTGGCAATTGATAATGATGGTCTCACCTGTCCAAAGGGTGTAATGAAGAGGGTTTCTTAGAATTTGTAATTTGTAATATGGAAAGAAAGATTTGGGACATTGTCTGCATCCTTGTTAACTGACTGCGTAAAGACATTTTATTTTGTAGCATCTCTAACTGTTCCTGTACTTTATTCTGTGAGCTGTGTTTTCATCCAGCGGGTGGCGATATTGTGTTTTTTTTACTCAAATGGAGTTTTATTGTGTTTTGTGCTGTATATAGAACAAAATCCTTATTATGTTTCTCATTTTAATACCTATTAATTATTTATTCATGGAAGACATCAGAAACATAATTTAATGATATTTTGATGCATTTCTAAATTTTTCAATCTCTGTATATGGACAACATATATATATATATACATACAACAAGGGCTCTTTAAATTGGTCTTTAAGAGTGGTAGTGAGCAAATTTAAATACAAAGTGACATCACAAGTAATGAAGAATGTAAAAACTCTGGACCAAGAGTTCTAAACCCTTTTAAATTGGTATAACCAATATTTGTGATTTTTTTCTTCTCAGTTTAGACATGATGTAAATCTGAGTAATTATTTCCATTTGTGCAAGATATAACAGCCGGAGCATAATAAAAATGACACCTAAAAACTTCACTGTAAGAATGACAGCTTTTTCCTTTTTATATCTCTTTTGCTGATATTTTTGTACGGACATAATAGTCCATTTTATGTTCCTTGACATGAAAATAATTTATTATAACAACAAATATCACTTCCTAAAAAATGCACTTCCTAAAACACAGGCACAATTTCCTGCAAGAGCTTAATTTACTTTTAAAAGCCAGCTCTTAACATTAAAAAGTTATATTCTGCCTGCTTTATTATTAATGCATATTGTCGTACAAATTCTTTTAATAATCTGATATTGCCTGCTGAATTAGTTAACAGGCATATATTATTTATGCATTCTTAATGTAAGTGGAGCCATGCCTTCCAATAGGCCTGCATTTTTCCACTGCATTATTTTATTGCTATAAAAACCAGCAGGCCTATACATAATGGATTTTGAAGAAACAGGAAGAGCCTGGTTTTAGATTTCAAAGTGCTTCTTTTTTACTTCAGTAGGTCTCATCTGTACAGTTGGAGATGCGTTAAATGGAAACAGGACTGTCTTGAGCCTTCCTTGTGTCTGAAAGATAACTTATCTTTGTGTTCTGGATTTTGCCTGCTCAGATCTTCAAAAGCCATTCTAAAATGTAAAGTACACTGGCCTCCCGGGAGACTGCAGCATCAGAGCTTTAAGGCTCTTCATGAAGATTCTAACACACAGGGAGTGTCAAGGTGTTGATGTCTGTTGCATGTCATGCAAGCATCTGTATGTTTATGATGTTCTCAGCCATTACCATGATTTTCTGTAAAAATGCTTTGAATATTTTAATGTGTGACAAGTGCCAAAATAAAGTGACCTCTTCTTGTGGCATTGTATTGCTTTACTGCTTTAAGACTTTATTACAAACACACCAAAAGTACCACTGTTTGTGTTACAGTGACCCCATTTGTAATTGGTTTAGCTGGGAAGAGAATGCATAAATTAATATAGCAAAAAAGTACATTTGCCACAAAACTACAATTAGCCATCTGTGTAATGTAACCCAGACACGGTGATTCAAAATTTCCCTTATAAAAATTTACTATGCAACCACAGTTTCTGCAAAAATATTATAACTACTGTATCATTACTGTTGCTACTGTAGATCTACTTGGTGGCTAATACCAAGCTTGCACAGTTTTATTATGATATTAACTTTTGCAGAAACTATAGTAACCATACATTTTTTTTGCAAGGGCACTATGTTATTTTAGCCCAATAAAAAACAGTTAAACAATTATGAAACACAAGACGAATATTGCAATTAAGTATTAAACCCGTGCATTAAAATGTCCTTATCTTGAGATCACACTTCAACTTTTCTGTTAAAATGTACTTTCATTGTATAGTTTTTACTAAATATATGCCATTATGATTTGATTTGCCAGATGTTTTTGATGTTTTTCTCCTTTTTAAGATATAGCAACATATGCAATTGAATTTTTAGTTTGGAGGGAAGAATACACAATAATAATGTTAAAGAGATTTCATATCGATATACAACATACATGTGTAACTAAAACACAGCAAACGGCAACAGGGCTGTATGGATGTAGCGCTGAGAGAACTTCTGGCTGTTTTTAAAGAACCCTCCCCGCGCGCCCACTAGCTCTGAGCGCGCGCCTATCAGCTGCTCATTCGGCTCTCGCGGAAGATGGCGGAGCGACGCAAGCGGCGCGGGATGCGCTCGCGCGATATCAGCGCAAAGTTCTTCCTATGAGGTTCGAACGGTTCGGATCGGCGAAGATGGGATCGCTGTTCTGCTGGTGGGCATTTAAATAGGTAACGAGACGCGCGATCGTTGCCGCGTTGTGTGCGTTATGCGCGGAGCTGTTTGCGTTCTCTAGAAACATACACATATGCACACGCGCGCTGGTTGGCTTTGACTTCGGTTGCAATGTGGCAGTCCGATCGATGCAGAAACATCTCGCCTACTGCCTTGAGCAATGAAGAGTAGATTGACAGGTTTAATGCACTGGCTCGGGTACGTACGAGGTGACTGTGTTTGTTTATTGCTGATGGATTGTGAATGCACGCATCAGTGCTATTGTGTGCAAAGTTTGGTAACACTTTGCAATAAGATTTCAGTTATTATCAGTTAATGCATTATCTGTCCCGAACTAACAATGAACAATATATTTTATATCGTGCATTAGTCTTTGTTAATGGCAGTTAATGCAAATAGAGTGTTTATAGTTTGTTCATGTAACTACAGTGAACAGATACAACTTTTGATAAAAATATATTTGTATATATAATATAAAATATATATGATAATATTGAAATTAACATAAACTAAGGTTAATAAATTCTGTAAAAGTATTGTTCACTGTTCGTTCATGTTCACTAATGTAGTTAACTAACGTTAACAAACGGAACCTTGTTGTAAAGTGTTAACCATAATTTTGTGTTTACTGTTCTCTCAAGACCATCACATTCTCCACAGTCAGTGCAATAAGTAAGGGGAAGAGCTGTCAAAGTGTTTTTGTGTCTGCTGAAAGTATTTTGCTGTTTCCATTTTGGTTTGTGTCAACCTTTTGTAACTGTAATGTAAACTGACGAGGCTGTTGCACAGACAGACAGCTTGCAGTGGTGGAATAAGCTAGTTTTTGTCATATTAAGACACTTATAAGGTGGATTGAGCCCCAGGTGACTCAGAGGGCAATCAAACCTATTGATGTGCTGTTGTGTTTAAACTTGTCCAGACATCCTGTAATTGTTTTGCTGTGGTCATTTGGTTTTTGCCAGCATGTGGTCTGTGACATTCTATATTGAGGTGTTTGCTTGAAGAACATGATGTGTTTATTTTGTCTGGTCTATGCACAACAGAACTGTTTTTCCAAGAGTTGCTGAGAAGTGATAGTGTTTGAAAGTTGGCATTCTAACATGAAACTCACAAACCCCTGTTTGCTTTTAAGGTGCTTATTGAATCCCTTCATTTTGGGCAACAACTGGATTGTGTTTTGATAATCATGTGTTTTTATTTCTGTAAAGGCTTTTGCAGCAAGATAGTTGAACTGGCTGTACCCTGGCACGTTTGGTTTTTGTGATTTTTGCCTTGTAGCTTATGAGACATGCGCTGAATAAAATTATGCCTCATTTTACGTGATATCGATGAGATGACAGTTGTTCAAAAATGGAACGTGGGTGACTGTAGAGTGAAAAAACAAAAGACTGCGTTGAAGTTTTGAAAGAAATAACTACTGTTGCCGGTGAAGCGATGGCACATTTGTAGTGAAATTGTGAAAGTCATTTTTTTTCGACGTTTCAGCTTCGACTCTGTAATTACAGTCGGTGGCTATTGAAGTAGAAGAAGAGGAAAATAAAAGACCTTCCGCTTCCTTTGAAATGAACCTATTAATGCCTCTCATTGGGCTGAGAAATCCAATGAGTGCTGGCCAGAGAGCTGAAGATGAATTCTAGTCATTGAGTACCTCATTCATGTCCTTGATGAGTCAGATATAATTAAACATTGTTGCCCGTGGGCTTCATTCTCCAGGCTGCCATTTGTTTCATGAAGAGCTTAATCAGTTCTCAATAAAAGTGCCGCCAAACATGTTTACGTGCTTCCTGCGTAAATAGGCATATCTTGTCTGCCCTGGACAGCCACTACCTTCAAGCTGTCATACACATGATGCATATTAAGCGCAGCCAAACATATGCGTATGCACGCCCATGTAAATGAGTTGATTAGCATTTTTGCGATGCATTGCTATGCGCGTTTAAAAACATATTTCACCCAAAAATGAGCATTCTGTCATGATTTACTCGACCTCATGTTGTCCCAAACACGTTTTGTTGTTTT
>JAZGTK010001795.1:0-36099 GCA_036877625.1 Ambastaia sidthimunki | reverse complement strand
TTGTAGTGTTTATTATAATTGATTTATCCATGCACATAATGTTTTAATTAAAATCTGATAATGCTGGAATGGCAGATTTTCTCTGATGATGTCAGTCTGACAGCTTGGGCGGAGCCAGAGCCGTTAACCACTCCCCTGTAACAGTATCAACACTGAACACTGAAATCAATTAGGTTACAACTTCTGATTCATGTGGACTTTGTGGACTAGATGCACATTTCCCTGCCTGTTCTTTTTGATAGCAGCATGAAACTTTGTAATATACAGTAACAGTATGAGGCAGCTGACAGTCAATCAAACTGTGATTGTAAGTAACTGATCAACGTGGCATCTTTGGTAACAAGCCTCCACTGAGTTCAGTATTGAGGAAATAAAGCAAAACCATCACACCACGCATTGGTTTAACCTTACACTGGAGAATTTCTAGCATTCCACCTTCAGTTGTAATCTTCTTTCCCTGTTGCTTGTAATTAGACTGCAAACACCATATTAATCTGGAGAGGTCAGGAGATCTGTGACTCATTTTCAATGCGAAAACATACACACTGAGAATTGTTCATTTCAATACAAAACGTACATGCAATGAGATCGAAATACAATGCTCACAACAGTCTCCTACACTATATACTAAATACATGTTTTGTGCAGTACTTTATGCTCTTTGATAAACCACTGACTGCATGTTGTTTTTATTAAATAATGATGCTTCAAAAAGCTATATTTCACCTCACCTCTAATTTGTTCATGTAATCATGCAAATCTAAAAATACAGAACTTTCTAAATCAATTTTTACATTTGCATTTATTTGTCACAATCTGGTGTGGCTATATCATAGAGGACATGACTCAGGGCAGGCAGGATCGAGGATTCGCATTTATTATCTCGGGCATTATCGATCCGTCTGTCTTTGCCACCTCACAAGATCTTTCCCCTCACCTTGTGGAATTAACCGTCACTTTCCTCTGATTGCCATAGCAACAGAACATCAATCCACCACACACCCTGAAGAACTGATTGATAAAAATTACAGCTAACGGAAAGCCTCTTGTTTGAAAGAAACAGACCAGTGTATTTACTTATCCATTTGTTTCTCGGCTATGAATTCAGAGAACCATAAGAAAAAAGGGTCACTTCACCTTAATTTAAATTCCAAATATAATAGACATTGCAAAGGAGAAAAAGATGATTCAATAAAGTCTGAGGTCAGACTTTAGTGAAGAACTTTGTGTCTCCACTTCAGATGTATGGTAAGGGAGCGAGTGCTTAAAGGCAAAATGCTGTGCAGTATGAACGGAGAGTGAGGGACACTGTGGTCAAGTTTATTTATTATAAGGTCCTAATAATAACTACAGGAAGGGTGTGACAACATATCCAGTGGAACTGAATCTTTGTTCATTGTTGAGTGAAAGGCAATGGCAGTCATGGTAGAGAGGTCTACTGTTTCTTGAGGTTTTTATTCATTCAAGCATATATTGCTCGATGTCTCACCAAATAATTAGGAAGTACTGGATACATTTGTCTAAGAGGCCACTATGAGCTGCCAAGCAGTGTTCTCAATTACTTAGACATGCGAATATAGTAACTGCTTTCCTGTACTAACCTCAACTCCAGGAACCTCCAGGCCTGAGGGTTGGGAGAGGAAATTCTCAGATAGCACCTCCATCCTATTAGTGTTTGATTGTATTCTTCATTTAATAAAACCTGGCTAGGATAAAAACAGGACTAGGATTTTGGGTTGTGATTCTTAAGTAGAAATATTTCAGGATTAGAAAAATCATAGCATACTTATGTAATAATGACGACCATAACAATGTGATGTAGTGTGCCAAGTGTAGAATAAAGGTACAAAATCTTAATATTCAAAAGTTGTTTCTGTAGCTCATCTTATAAGCCATGACTGTATTGTAAGTCACTAACAATATGCCGGCCAAATGCATATCCAGTGTAATTTTTCATCTGATGTTTTTTTATGAAATCCAGACAAATGTAAAGAAAATGACAGGATAATGTAGCACTTTTAATCTCTGTCTGCTATGCCACTGAGTCACCCAATAGAAAGATGAGTGAATTAGAGCTTTTATTGGCATCAGAGTGTTCATTAGTGGTGAGACCGCTTTGGCAGGAGAACAGTGAGCTGGCGTGCCAGGTAAATAAATGAATTGATATGGTATGTATGCTGATTCACTAACACAACTTCACATTCTGATTCACTAACACAACAGACATTCTTTGGGAATAATTAAGACATTCCTTGACTGTAACTGCTTGAGATTAACTGTGAGTTATATTCACAGAACTCATGAGTGTGGATTTTTTTAGGATGATCCCACCAAAAATAATCTAATCTTTACTTTTTTATTAAAACGTTTTAAAATGTTTAACAAAAATTTGTTGAGGGGTTTTATTTTCAGTTTGCATGACAGGTAAAAACTACACTACTAAAAATTGTGGCACAAAGCAAAGCATTACTGATTGGTTTAAAAATTTCATACCACTAACTGATGCTTCCAAAACTCAAAATCTTTGATGACATGTTTAAATCATCACCACCCACAAAAACATTCATCACACAACTAAATTCCAATGTCAGAAACCACCACAAGTCTTCACCAGATATTGGAAGGCCATAACTTTTACAAGAGTCAGTCAAAACTTAAAAAGGAGGCCTCCCATTAGTAAAGCCAGGTATTTCCTGTGGATGCAAATGGCCTTTTGGCTTTGTGACTGACTAGAATAAACCATATCTGAAACAGCTTAACTGGTCCAGTGACCCATCTGTCCACAGGTATTTTAAAGGACTAATGAGAGTGGTTAAAGTAGACCTTTCAGGACTTGACCAGATGCATGGTCACCACCAAGCATTCAAATAAACCATGAAAAAACTAATGCAGGGTTTTCCTGTGAATTTCCTGTGTGCAATGTCTATAGGTGACCAAGGCTGAACAGGCTGTGCATTTAAAAAAATAGACATTAAAAACAAACAAATCAGTTTAAATGGCAAACATTTGTATTATTGTGTTACTGCAAAGAGGGAAACATCTACAATACAGGCTGGCCAATGGCTAATAAAATGCTGATAATGTCCTAGTATTTATTTATTAGTATTTTACCAGCCATTGGCCAGCATTATAGATGTTATGTTTACCACACATAATGACAACATTTTAAAACAATGGAAACAATGGAAATCAGCTCATGTTGATTAAATTATGTCTGTACATACTATAACTCTTTTTGATTCCAAACACTGAAAGTAAAAAAAGTTTTTCAAAGGAAGCTGAAGATGCGGTCACAACTTTAAAGAGCATAACCTCTGTGTCCACTCACTAAAAGCATGTCTTGTTGCCAGGACAGCCGGGCAATTGATGTAAGCCATCCTGTTCTGCCTTCATACCATCTAAATCAAATGCTAGAATGGTTTCATTTCACAGATTGGGCTTTTGTAAAGTTAAGGTCACCCCCATCCTTTTAAGATTGATTGTGAGACTATATATTTAGTGAGAAGAGGTCATTCAAGTTTAAAATGTGTAGCACTGGACAGCCCACAAACAATACACATCAAGACAATGGGTTTGCTTTTATCTCCGTCTGAAATTAAAAATCTTAACATAGAAAGCAGACGTCTAATAATGCTTTCTGATTGAAGAGATTCAGTAATTTACCCAAAGCAACTTTCAGTACATTCAAGCCATACATTTTAGTATTAGTATCAGTATGTGCACTTCCTGGTAATCAAACCCAAAACCTTGGTGTTGCTAGCACCATGCTTTACCAGTTGAGCTGCAGGAACACTGGTTGAACCACAGAAGCACAATTCTGAATGTAAACATCTTGATGTATTAAATGCTAACCTGTCCATCTGTTTTAAATTTGCATTTACCCATTCAACGTATACATTAGGCATTTAACAGTATAAATGGTATTTATCAGTATTCCCTGGGAATCAAACCCGCAACCTCTGCACTGCTAATGCAATACTCTAGCACTTGTCACAGCTGTAAATCGGGTTAATAAATCCTAATGTTTATATAAATTCAAATACATGTTTTAGTAAAAGACAACACAACATATTTATCTATAATTATGCACCTAAAGCTCAAAGTTTCATTATTTAAAAGCCCAGCCAATTAATTCTCAAGGTGGAGCAAGATACGTTTAGCAGTGGTTTCAAGTGTAACTGAGTCATTTGTGGGTCAAACCCCAGACTGGCAAGAGAGTGAGTTTTTGCTCACTCACATGCCAATTTTCAGAAGTCCTTGAAAGTCCAAACCAGGTAGGTGTTACAATTCAAAGATGTGCTATTCAGATCAGAACCCACAAATAAAACTTCTTGAATGAAGATTAAAAAAAAGAATCAAATTGGATAATCATATATATTTATAAAAGACATAAGACATCATTTTAAGAGAATTTTAAGCAAAGAAAACCCTTACAAGCATCTTGATAATATCTTGATAAAATGCTGGTTTTCATTATGAAGTAGACCTGTTTGTTAGGTTTATTGGTATATTTATTGGTATATATAAAGTTTCATTATATTAAGACAAGAAAGTACAACAGTGAAGTGTGAATGGTTTCACCCAATCCATCAGTACAGAATCTGAACTATAAGTGCAGGACAGTATTAACTGGACTTTGACTCTGATTTGGCCCCACCAAAGACAAATACCTACATGAAAAACTAATTCCAGCAAAAATACCCAAAACTCACCCTGTACATCATGTACAGTAGCTCTCCTCTAAGTAACTAATAATTAGTTTTGCATTCATGAGTTTGACACCAGCACTGAAGGGAGATTTCTGACTAATAAAAAAGTTAAACATGGTTAGTCATTAGGAAGGAATTGAGACACAGCATTTCAGGGTCTAACTTTTCACTGACCACCTAAAGTGCCCCTCTGTGCTTTTTAACCTTTAATTAATTCATTTCCATTAATTTATCATCCACATGCAGCAAAACACAAACAGATCTTTAAACTTGTAACTTTTTATGCTGATCTTGCACCATTTTAATGTAGTCATATTACATAATTGAATGTGCTATAAAAGTTTACCATCTTGTGTAATTTGCCTAAAAATTAAAGGGGAATGGAGAGTACTTGGTTGGATGGCATCATAGTTACTCCGTTGAGTCAACAGACTCCCTCCCCCTGCCAAAGATTTGCGCTGTAATTCATATGGGTAGACTGCCTCTACTCATGAGCGTCTGACCCTACCTCCCGTCTAAACTAAGTCGCTCTTTCGTCTCCCACTTAGCTGTGACAGCCAACCTCCATGTGCTCACTCAGTGGCTATCGAGAGCGGTCGTTATTGCACCTGCTTCGGTAGTGGTCGTTGGGTAGCATCCATCCGGTACGCGCAAGAAGACCCCGTGGACCGTCAGAGCCATAAGTGACAAAACTTTAAACAACCGAAGACATTATTTAACGTCATGGAATTGAGATTGCGTCTGAAGCAAATGATTTTTCTGTGTTTTATTTACCTGTTTCTAACGCCTTGTGGATTAGCCTGTGGTCCTGGTAGAGGTTATGGAAAACGCAGACACCCAAAGAAATTAACTCCGTTGGCTTACAAGCAATTCATTCCCAACGTTGCCGAGAAAACCCTTGGGGCCAGCGGCAAATACGAAGGCAAAATTACAAGGAATTCTGAGAGATTTAAGGAGTTGATTCCCAATTACAATCCCGACATCATCTTTAAGGACGAGGAAAACACAAACGCTGACAGACTGATGACACAGGTAAGGAATCGTGTGTGCGTAACTGCACAGCAGAAAGCGTCCAGGCACATGGAGACACTGACAGCGCGCGGTACAACAAGTTAAACAGATCTTAAACCGACGTTGCACTACATGACAGCATAATCAAATATTCATAATGTTAATTTATTTTTAAAGAAAAAAACATGCTTTGCCTCGGGTATAACGAAGATCTTGTATTTTTCATTTGTGCGCAAATATGCACCTTGCACAAAATTTGGTGTCAGGGTTTTGCAACATATTGGGTTGATCTTTTTTCAAACTGATGGTTAATAACATAATTAAATACCTAAAACATGCTCATGGTAGGTAAAAGCCCCAGACTGTTGCGTAATATTGTATTTCCTCTAGTTTGTCCTATCAATTAATATCTCTATCTCGGGATCACACCTGCGTTTCTGTTTTAAAAGATCTCCTCTGCATGACCTGCTTGCATTGAGCAGTAGAAAATGTGGGTCACAGATGATCTCTGCCACTGATGTTTCGCGTCTGTTATTGGAAATTACCGGCTCCCGCAGTGAGCGCGTTTTTTGTTGCGCTCAATCAGCTGCTTGGCCGTTTTCTCAGATTAAAGTGTTTTAGAGAAATAATCTGCGTCGAGACAGATAATAAACCACAAACGTGCAATAACAGCAGATATCTACAGTATCACAATGAAAATGACATGTTATAAAGTTCTCCATCAGCAGCTACGCGTCATTGATGACAACGTCTGTGTAGTTTATTGCTGATGCACCAGCTGAGAAAGAACCTTGAATTTTCAGCTCTACTTACTCTAAGTTATCGATCGATCAGTCTGGAGTCTGTGATCTGGACTAATGCAACCATATCCACGTCGTTATAAAGAAACGTTCTCAGAACGTTGGCTAATGTTCTCTAAACGTCCTCTCAAAGTTACTAAAAAGTTCCTGCAACAACGTTAGTAGAACGTGTTTAACGTTATATATCTACGACGTTATTCTTAAATTGTTAATGCAACGCTTTAAAAATGTTCAAATAACGTTCTAAAAAAAAACATGCCTTAACGTTAACATAAAATCTATTAAAAACTAGACGTTTTAACACTTAAAATAACATTTTTAACGTTTTTGTTACTTTACAGAAACGTTAGGGAAATGTTCTTACAACCTAAATTGATAGCTGGGAATTGCTTAGTCAACGCTCAGATGTACTGTATATGCTTACTGATGTGCGCCTATAGATTATCTAACGGTTGCATCTAAACCTGAACGCATTTATACCCATGATCAAATAAACCTTATTGTGGAATGATACACAGTCTTTTTACGATATAATGGCTTTGTAGAGGATGCATTCAGCACCATACAATCTGATGTTTAAGTGATACATATACTGCATACATCTACCTCCCGGGTGAAGGTGCACAAAACTCAAAAAATATTTTGTTGACATCTGAGAGGTCAGAAATAATCCTGACACTTATAAAATGAAGGTCAGTATTGTGATTCTTGACAAACTGTTTCTCTTACTCATTTAGCGCTGTAAGGACAAGCTGAATGCGCTGGCGATATCAGTCATGAACCAGTGGCCGGGTGTTAAACTGCGCGTCACCGAAGGCTGGGATGAGGACGGTCACCATTTCGAAGAATCTTTGCATTACGAGGGACGGGCGGTGGACATAACTACCTCAGACAGGGATAAAAGCAAGTATGGGATGCTGTCTAGGCTCGCAGTGGAGGCAGGATTTGACTGGGTCTATTATGAATCTAAAGCCCACATACATTGCTCTGTCAAAGCAGGTGAGAGCAATTCTATCTCCACGACTCCACGTCTCTAACACAATTAAATGCCCGGAGCCCTCAGTTCTAAACTTGCAACCATGTTTCTAGAGGCATAAGAGCAAATGTTGTAACTTAATTTATTGAAGAGAAACTCTTAATAATGGAGAAAAACATGTATTCAAATAAATAAAAACTGAATTAATATGGGGGAGGGGTGCACTGTCAGACAATATACAGTGACAATGCATCTTGCACAAAGGTTCGATTAAACAAAAACATCCGGTGGTGATGTTCAAAAAAGCCGCTTGCTCTGCCGCATGTGAAGATTGTGACGCTAGGCGAATTGTCACTTTCTGCACCTGTGCAAACAGTTACACAAAACTAACGGGATCAGGGAAAAGCAAAGTCTAGGCTTAATTTAAATGACAATGGCTTATCAGTTTGTGTTAATTCAGAACCCAGACGGACTCTTTCAACGTTTGCTTCATGAGTCTCAAAACAAGTCTGGAACGCTTACAATTTAGCGTCATGCCAGTCCTTTGTCAATGGACTTATTTATAGCTAAACGCTAAAGAAAAGAACTTTAATTCATAACTGCTGTCACGTTCGTTGTATAAATGTTTGTTTAAACCCCTTCCTTTTTTTCAGAAAATTCAATCGCTGCTAAATCGGGGGGATGTTTTCCTGGATCTGCTATGGTCACACTTGCCGGTGGGAGGAGGAAACATATCAAAGATCTTAAACTGGGCGACCGTGTTTTAGCCGCGGACGAGATGGGAAATGTCATATTTAGCGACTTCATGATGTTTATGGACCACGACTCGACTACCAAAAGGCAATTTCTCGTTATCGAGACGTCAGAGCCTTTTAAAAGGCTCACCCTCACCGCAGCGCATCTTGTCTTCGTAGGCAACGGTTCAACTATTTCAGGTATGAGAGCAACATTTGCCAGCAACGTGAAACCTGGAGATAAGGTTTTGGTATCCGAGGGCTCATCACACGAGATCCTCAAAAGCGTAACAGTGAAGAGGATTTACAGTGAAGTATACGAGGGCTCTTACGCGCCGGTCACAGCGCACGGAACCATCATAGTGGACCAGGTGCTGGTTTCTTGCTACGCGGTTATTGAGAGTCACAAATGGGCACATTTGGCTTTTGCTCCAGTCCGATTAAGTCACAAGCTGATGACGTGGCTTTATCCGGCTCGTGATTCAAACGTCACTTTGCAGGAGGACGGCGTCCACTGGTACTCAAACATGCTTGTTCACATTGGCTCTTGGCTGCTGGACAGAGACTCTTTCCATCCACTCGGGATTTCACACTTAAGCTGAGACTGCAGCTACAGTATCACTATGTGGGCATCCCATGAAAAGACTCAAATGTATCTTTATTTTCTGTAAGAAAAGCCTTAAAGTGTTGATTGAAATAATTTATTTGTATTGGATCATTTGTCTCTGGAAATGCACACCGATTCAAGCATGATGTAACCGTTTTTGCGCATTCTGTTAAAGAGATTACAGGAAAAATGTAGTTTTATTTCTTAAAAGAAAGCATTGAATTTACAGTGCTGTTCGATGTGCAACTGACTGTTCTGTTTTAATGGCATCGGGTGGCGCTCAAAAATTATATTTTTATACTCAGATTTGTATATTAGATTTTTGACGGATCTAAAGTATTTCCAGAAACATATTTCGTTATTTGAAATAGTGCCAAGTGCGAAAGCGTGTTAAATTTATTTAAACAGTTGCGATGTATCAACGAACTGTTTACGTATGTTATTATTGTCGAGTTTGTCAAGTGTCGTTGTTTTGACCACTGTTTCAACGGTTGTGTATTTACTACACTAACAGTTTTTGCTTAAGTGTACCTTTCTTGACAAAAGTACTCAAAATAAATTCATGGTACAGCAAAAGAGCCCAAACGTTTGTAGAGCACAAATCATCCCAGTTTTGGCTGATTTAAGCAACAATCCAAAAGTTTATAGACTTTATTTCTTTTTTCCTTTCAGTTTCCGTGTTTACTGATTTTATATTACAAGACTTATGTTTTTAAGAGTTAAATTTCATATCGAAACCCCTGAATACGTAACTTCATAATCAAACCTAGTAAATAACATTAAAAAGCAATCAACCTATTATTTAATATATGCGTCTTGACCCAAACATATACACAGTAGGCACGTATAATACAATTTTGTAGTCACTGTTTCCACTATTTCAAAGACTTTATTAGCGACAACCTGCATTTCGCAATTGATAGTGGTTTAAAGTGCGTAAGATTAGTTCAGCTGATGGTAAAATGTATACAGTGCGACATCTGGTGGGTCAATACGGCTCTGTCATAATATACAGATGAAAGACAAACACCTTATTCTTGGGTTTAGAAAACGTTTCATGACGTCATAATCAAGGCACGTTTTGACTTTTTAGAATCGAAAATTATATTTCTCTGTCTGCCCAAAGTATAACATGGAATAAATGTGTATATTCATATAACGGACACTGTTTTTATGTGCAACACAAAAATGCATCCATTAGTAAATCTAATACAAATGATTTGATGGCTTTTAAATGAATAGCCTAACAGAGACTTTAAAACAACTATATAATAAGCAAATTACTCAAACGCAGATTTAGACAATGATATGATGGAGTATCAGTAGCTAAAAGGAATAAAGATAAAACTTTCAGTCCATTAAAAGAACAAAACATGTATTTACTTGATCGCTCTTTCATAAACTTTGACACTGTTACTGCATTCCCATGGCAGCTGGCCCAACAGATGTTACGGAAGCTCTGAACATATGCAACCACAAAAATCAATACCTATGTAGGTTTTCCAATACTCAAATTAAGCTCTGAAAGCGTCACAAGACCAAGGCATATCCTTGCAAGTCTTAACACTATTGATATACCAAGATTAACCCAGAAAACAGACACAAATACTTAGTAAAGAAAAAATGTCATAGTTTCAACTGCAAGAGGCCTGAGTTAGAACCATTTCAAAGTGACATCTATGCATATTTATGTTTTGAAAATGGAGATGATCCAAAACCTGATCCATTCATCATATGTGAGCTTATGTGGGGACCTATTCACGTAAAGCTCTGAAATAATTGAAAGCGATGAAGCTCGACTGCAGCACAAGTTGAAGCAGTGACTGTAGCTCAATAACACTGCCCACCTGAGTCAGATAATCCATTAGACTTCAATCAGACACCAGCCACAAAACCTGTGATGAATGATGCAGACAGACTGGGAGATACACTGGAATGCTGATCTTTTTTTCCTCAACATTAAGTCAAACACAACATCGGCGGGGGGGCGGGGGGGGTCGGGGCACTCAAATTGCTTAATGAGAAAACTAAGTAACATTTAGTGAGTGTTGCGACAAGGATTGAAATTCCACTCACACTCTGCTTTTGAGGGAGCTGTGTTGACTCTGTGTGGTTGAGACTTGCTAGAAGACACAAAAGGAGCTGCGTGGAGACAGAAGGATGACCTTGGGCCCGGCCCAGGTACAAAAGCACTGCTAAAGGAACATTCCAGGAGACCAGGAAAACAAACTAGCCCCTAATCCTCTCTCTATACCACAGTCTGCCGGATTAGAGAAGGGCCACTCTCTGCAAATGTTGACATTCCCAAACACAAGACGTCGGAGTCTTGGAAAATATTTTAGAATGAAACGTCTGTTGCAAGCAAAAGAATGGAGCACAATACACGAGGCGGTCTTGTTATATCTAAGAAGCAGTGAACCACATATTCTTTCAGTGGTCTGTGTGAATCAAGACAAGGTTTCTCTTGTGAAGTTTAAATCAACAATTCCCTCAATGTTTGAAAACAGTCCTCATAGCAACTTACTGTTTGAATTTGTTAACATTCTGAAATGACACAAAGAAATACAATTAAACAAGAATTCAGAGCTTTATCCAATCCTAATCTCAATGTAAGTAATGATCTTTAATAAATACCCAGAGCATAAAGCTCATCAAATATAAAAATCTAAATTTCATGAACTAGTTAGTAACAGTCTGCTTAAGTATTTAAATATAAACTTTAAATGTATGTAATTTACAAAGAGAAAATACTTTAAAAAGTTTGAAAATATAGAGTAAATTGACTAAATGATTAAAAAACGATTAAGTGTCAAATTGGCCACTAGGTGGTGTCGGACAGCTACGTGAGTGAAACCCTAAACATGAGTGTAGCATTAAATTTTTACAAGGGCATTACCATTATAATGCTGCTCATATACATTAGGGTCTTTAAGTGCACCTAATTGATATAAACTGAAATAAATGTACATGCAACCCATAAATAAATGTAATATAAATGTAAGGATTTCTTTATTAAAGACATGTACAGCCACTCAGAACGATGCAAGCGGTTATATGTATTTAATGCGAACAAAGGAGCAAAATGTAAACTGTCAAGCCAAAACAGTAAGTATTAATCTACTCTCCATAACCATCCAATACAAAAATGTCGCTAAAACAGGGAGAACAGCAGAAATATTCAACTCAGCGTGCTGTTGAACAGATCTTGAGTTTGAGCTCTGACAGGTTCAGTGATTAAGTCTTACAATAAAGCTGACTTTGCTTTGAGCAGCAACAGACTCTGTTCTCAGGCCGGAACTGAAGGGTCTATAACAGCCGGAACAGAAATGAAAAGGGGGCTTGATTAAACATCATGGTACATGGTACCCAATACCACATAAACAAATATGAATGCAACACGAGCATGCTGGGAAATTACGGTCTACTTACATGAAAGCGCAGCATTCGTTTTCCCTGACTGTCACCTGTGTCAAAAAAAGGTTATAAAGGTCAGATCAAAGGTATGACCCGAGAGGGACACTCATTAAAAACTAATGATGCAGGGCTGGCGACCATTATCACGTTCCAGTTACATACTCTGTCCATTTTTATAGGGTGATAGTGGGCCTGGTGCCTATCAGGGTCAGCGGTGTTTTTGTAATGCTTGTGACATCATAAAACTGCCAGCTCATTATAGGCCACTGAGAGGCAATGTTGCATGTAATAGCCAATGCTTTAACATTCCAGGTAGCTGTTTGGTCATTGTAGGACGCTGTGGGTGGTACAGATTCTAACACAGCTACCTGTTTTCTGCATAGATTCCATCCTGTCACCACAGATGTTACTAAATGCAACAGGCACCGATTATTTTATTAATCTGAAACTTGCTGCATGTTGCTACAACCTAGTGTATACGGCCACCTAAAGTTTGATTCTATATCATATGTGTATGCTGTATGAAGGGCACAGCAAACTACACTGGAGAAAGTGTACATCAATAAATCACTATTTTAACAAAAACAGTCATTATACTCCTAAAACACTGATGTGTTTGTATTTTATGACACTGCAGGGCATTCCAAATGAATGAATTGTATCAAGCAAAGGGAGTTTCTACAGAACTACAAAATCCCTACTTCCCTTATTAGTGTGTAGGGAGTGCTAAACACTGCGTAAGGACCCTGTAAATCGAAACACAGCTATTGCTTTGCAGGACACAATGAGTGAGGTATGCCACTCTGAAACTTTTATTGCCTGCCCTTTACTATTGTAACATACAAAAAAATTTAACATACAAAAATCTCAAATGATTACAGATACAGAAAAATAGCTGTAGGTAAAACTGACATTATGCAGAAGGCCCATAAAATGTTAAAAGTACAATTTCCACTCAAATAATAAAGCAGCAAACGGGGCAAATTGTCCCTCTTGACTTTTGTAATCAGTATTACCCAGAGCTCAACAAGTCAATCAAGGGCGCCCTCTAGTGGAGCTTAAAAAAATGCTTGCTTGATATAAGCATCCGTCAGCCTCGAGGAACTACTTTCAGATTAAAGATGCTCACAAAAATGAACGAAATGAATAAAGGAACACAAATCCTTGTGATAATAGGATTAGCATCTTATTTAACCACACACAGCGTTTTATTTAACAACACATTTTCACGATATGAAATTGAATTACCATTATTGATTAACGACTTATTTCATAATTAATATTTTATCATTATTATTTTTATTTAATTAAATTACTCTTAACCGAATTAGTTTACCAGCTAATTGCATATGAATTGTGACAGCCAGAGGGAAAAAAAACAGCAATACTGTTTAATTTGAAAACGCAAGAAAACACACAAGCACACCTGTGATTCGGGTGAGTGGTGTGCTAACATTGCTTAAGGCACTGCTATGATGCCTCTGAGTCAGTGAGTGAACCATCACCTCTTGCTCTCTATGCAGTAATGCAAGACATGACAGGCGAACGCCCCTCAACCCCGTCAAACCTTCAGATCTGTGCACACCAGGGATAGAGCCATACTGTGCAGACAGGCACATCAACAGACTAAGCAACAGCAGGTGATTGGCTGCCTTCAGGATGAGGAACTATGGGGGAATTCTCCAACCTCAAAGCTTCCTGCTCAGTCATCTGAGAGGCAGGTGTATAAAAAGTAATTACATATCAAAGACTAACAACAGATTCAGCGACGAGCTCTCAAAACAGATAAAGCAGACGTCAGAAATGGAAGTATGAAACCCAGGTGAGATAATGCTGCAAGAATGAACTGAGGTGGTTTCTAATGAGGGACACACAGGAGAAGAAATAATAAAATCTTGAGAAAGTAAGATTATGAGACTAGCTGGTGAATGAGTGGCACCAAAGTTCCTTTGAGGCAAGTCAGTCCACTCTGTGGCCATATTTGTGCAACTCTTATCCACATGAGTGGCTAATGCATGTTCTAGAGTAAACAGCCATGCAAATTAGTTTAACTGTTAGGTGACTTACATTCCTACTGCCACTGTATTCTATCAAAAAGGCAATTGGCTATTTTAACTGTATGGAGGAACTACAGCTGTCATATTTAACATTATTCATATATGTACAGTATGAATGGCACATCTCTGATATAATAAATCTGGTGCCTCATACCTCAACAACAAAAAATCTGAGCACGACTCACAAAAAGTTCTCCCACTGCTGTCTCGCTCTCTTTGTTCTCTGTGGATGAATTGCTTGTATTCCTCCCTCATTTGTAAGCGGCTTGGATGAAAGCTTTCTCTAAATAGATCTGTGTAAATCTAAATAATGTTGTCTGCGATTTTGTTATTTCAGATGCCTTGCTGTCATTAAAATCTCAAGGTACTATCGTGCTAATGACAGAGCGTCATTAGCGCACTAACGTTCACAAAGGGGTTAAGCTGTTTCACAGTAAATTGCACTGATCGTATCAGCTTTCCAGGGTGAGAAGACAAGCTGACAGTGAGTGGTGGAGTCAGGCGGAGAGCGAGGATTTGACCTACCTGAACGGGTCTTACTGACATCAGCAGGTTTTTCAGATGGACCCCAGCGGTTGATGAAGAAAGCCCTTCAACTGACACCAGGTCTGCAGCCTCGCCCATCCTCCCCCCTCCCCGCCCCTCTCTACTGCTCGTCTGTTTGCCTGGCACCGAGTGGGCACTGCCCATCTGGCCCTTTCCGACTCCACCGCGCCCCTGAACAACAACCTGCAGCGAGCGCCAGGCGCACACCGAGACAACCAATTTAGTTTGCCCTTCTGGCGTCTGCTGATGTTTCAATACTGACAGGATGCCGCAATGTTTTTTTTAAAAGCTATTGACTAATAATAGAATACCGGTCTCACGCACGCATTTAAAGAAACAGTTCTGTCAGTTTTTACTAACCTTCATGTTTATTTAAATGAATGATGCTGTGGAACACAAAAGTAGAATTTGGAAGTTTCTCCATGAAGAATGATGTCAGACCTTCACTTTTAGGCACCTTCTTTGATTGTAGAACTGGATAATGAATTTTATGAATGATTTAATTTGGTCTGTTCATCACAGAAAACTACTGGAAGCTACAAGACTTGAAGCAAACAAGTAGCATTGACTTCCCTAATAGTGATTTTATAGGCCCTTTTTGTTTTGTTTTTTTGAAAGCTTGACAACCCATTGTCACTATATACTGCTATTGTATAGAAAATAATCAACATGGATGTAAATATGACAGAATCTATTAATTTTGGGTGAACTAACATTTTACCAAGTATTGTTGCAACTGTTCCACAGCTAAAATAAACAGAAAGAAAATCAAGGAGGACAAATAAACAAAGGCCCCGCCCACATTAGGATGTGAACAGAGACACATTTACCTGCTGGGACTGGTGTGAAGTGGATACCCTTCTCTGATTGGGGCAGATCAGCTTTGGACCATGTTGCAGAAATGAAGATGAAGATAAATCAATTGACGTGAAGGTGACGACTCTGGGCTCAGTTTCAATCACTGCTCTGGACTCTTCACTCATCTGTAGTGTAAGATCAGAGCTTGTTGTCTCTTGTCTAATCTGGAAAAAGCATAAAAACAAGGGCAGGTGTATGTTCTAATGCTCTGTAACATCACGTTAAACAATCCTCATTTTAGAGAACATGTAATTGAACAAAAATCTGGTCAGTGCAATTGAAAAGAAGGGGGCCTGAAAATAAGCTCTCTAAAGGACTTTTCAGTTTAAGTTCAGTTTATTTTTGGTCCTCCTCCATGTGTCCACCTGACCTTTCTGAGCTGCATCCACCTTCCTGTTGTCCAGCAGAGAGTGTCCCACCTCCCACCTCATACCTTAATGAGCACAAACAAATCAGGAGCCCCATGACTGTCTGTGTCCAGCTCCTCACTTCTAGCGGCTGGTGATGGCTCAATGTCACACCTGACCACAACACCGCTGTGAACCCCCAGGCCTACGGTCCAAACAACTGGCCAACAGTGTTGTACAACAATGTCACTCCCACAGACTATGTTATGATGTCAGACAGCATCACAACATTCCCTGTGAGAGACCAGACTAGCACTATAATTGATTTTTCCCCTTATGGTCTATGGAGCATTATAAGGTCTCATCAGGAGTCACATTAGGATGTGTTACACTAATTAGGATTCTTCATCCTAATTGGCCTAAAAATAAAGCTCAAACAGTTTAAACAGTAAGCTGCATGCAACCCAGTGACTACTGCAAGTGTAGTTTTTTATAGCAAGACAAAAAGGAGAAAACAATCAGCCCTCTTATGGAGAAAAAAATTCTATTCCCTGTTCAAAGTTGCAAAGAAATGCATTGTTTCTATTTAAAATCCGGTGTGCACCAAATTTAAGTGTAAACACCCCAAATCAAAACTGGATCATTAAAACGAATCAGGCGCAGTGAAACAACACTTTCTGTATTCCACTGCTCTCAGCACAGTGTGATTAATCCCCCTCCATAGAAACCACAGCCCTCCATTACATCAGTCACACACTAAGTAGCATTATCCCGGGGTGACAACACTTGACATATTCCCCGTTCACTCTCACTACTGCTTTGTGTTCCCTGTCGGCACGCCTGCTATTATTCCTGATGAAAAATTAATTTCCCTTATCTATGGCTAAGCTGTTCAATCCAAATCCGCCTTATAACAACTCTTTATTTACGAGTATTAAGAGAACGTGCCCACACACACTCTAAGATTAATTGCACATCTTCAGAGAGTGACATCCAATTCTGAACACCTGAAAGATACTTGATACTGGAGAGAAGCAAAGAGATAACATTGTCGGCACGGATGAGACTGACAGCAGAACAATGTCCCTGGGTAGCATCTTGTTGATCTGTCTTTCAGCAGGCCCGCACCACTCAAACGCAACCTCATTGATTTGCCAGTCTGCAGACGTTTCTCCGCAAAGACGCCCTCCCTCCCCACCACCACCAGAACTTCTATTAAGACTGACACCCTGTTATCTTCATCGCCCGCCAAAGCCTCTCGTTTTAGGAGGAGCTACAAAGAGGAAAGACAGAAGTGAAAGGAGGATGTTGTGTGATGTTGCTCTGAAGACAGACTTGACATCTAGGGTGAATTATGGGTTTGTTTGGAAAGGGAAAGTTACAGGAGGACAATTCTGTATGTTGCTGTCACTTGAGATTAATAATGCATGGATTTACAATCCATATTATTGAATGTATGAAAATATTACTAGTGGAAGCAAAATTGTAGATTTTAAATGTGGTAAAAAAACTTTATTTTTTTGGTAAAATATATTCTTAAGGTTTAAAAGGCAGAGTTGTAAAATGTATAATCTTTGACAGAGGCCTTACAATATGGAACATTATTGTTTCATTAAATAAAGATTCTTATTTCAACCAAAGTCAAGTAGGAAAAATAACCAAATCTATTGACAATGATTCCCAACTATTACAACAGAAATACTTACTAAAAAGAATAGTACTTACACTTGTGTTGAAGTGTCTGACCACTTTATTTTTGGCAGGAACAGGTATATCTGAATCATTCTCCTCTATCCTCTTTGCTCTATTCCAAACTTCCTGTGGTTGTGATGGCCATGCAGTGTAATGAAGGTTTCTCAGATCTGGGAACACCACACAGTTTGTGCCCCACTGATGAGGGTGATTATACTGCAGCCCTACTGCACAGCCTGATGAGTTCCCTCGGGCTGCCGGGGCTTGTTGCCATGGCGGCTGAGGTGTGGGCACTAAAACATGGCACTGGTGCGGATGTGGAGGTACGAGCTGATGAACGGAACAGCGAGGGGGATAATGGAAGAACGGCTGGTGCGTAACCTTTCGAGAGCAAGATCTCTGGTGCGTCTGCTGAACGTGTGGAGCGGGACGTTGTTGTTGATGCTGCTTGTTTTTCCAGCGTCTCTGGGAATCTGTTTGGAGATGCTCTGGCAGCCGTTGCTTCTTGTTTACGGCCCTCAGCCATCTTCTCTGTTCCTTCTGTCTGAAAATCTCCTTCCTCAGTTGTATCTGTTCATTCAGCCTCTGCTTATACAGCTCATCTTCACTGCCAAGCTGAGGATAACCAAACAGAACTGTTACACTAACAAACCACTCAATGGTATAATCACAGAGGACTGGATGCATTATTTATTAGTACACAAATGTATTTTATTCGGCACTTTTTTACAAACACAATTATTGCTCATAGTGTAAATGCGCTTGTCTTGTTGTCTCATGTTTTTGCTTTAGGCAGAGAAATTCAAGCAAGCATAATTAGAGAGTATAATTTCTCCTTGCTGATATTGGCAAATATCTGGTGAGGGGCTGCACGACTGCAGCAGGAGAATGCAGAAAGACGCTGGATGGATTGATTGATTTTCAGAGCAAGCCTTTGAAAGAGCTCTGACAGAGGCTATTGATTTCCCTCTGACTGCATTGTGAGAGGTAATAATTGGGTCTAATGAACAGCTTTCACTCAGTCTGCTTGACCTTGAGCTCAATGAGCATGAGGTGAAAGGCTCTATTACCACACACTTTAATATCAAAGTCCAGAGAGAGAGAGAGAGAGAGAGAGAGAGAGAGGGAGGGAGAGAGAGAGAGAGAGAGAGAGAGAGTGAGAGGCAGCAACAAGGACAAACAGAAAACATTCTTTAATTTCTTTAAAATTAAAATGTATTTCACATTGTTGAGGGGAAATTACTAAACAGTACAAATAGATGTGATGTCTTTATCAACAAGGTTTTAATGTAATAAAGTTGTGATTGTCACAGGCATCATACTGACCTCCTCATTGTTTTTCGTGTTTAGTGGCTTCGTGGGGAGTTTTTGAGGAACTGGAGGAGTTTGGGGCTCCTCCTTGACCTTCTGACCCACATTCCTTCTCACCATCCCCGGCGCTGGTGGAGTTTTGGCAGAGTTTGTGGACTTGGCACTTGCCGGGTACCTTGTGGCAATGGGCATCCCCCTGGCAACAGCCATTGGTTTGGCACTCGAACCCATCCTGGCAACAGCTTTTACCAGCACAGCAGGTCTCTGTGTGGGATAGAGGTTGTTTTAAGTGATGGTTACGTACTACACTAGGAGACCATTAAGGATTTGAAGAACATACATAAAAATGTAAATTTAAAAAACATGAAAAGATTGAATTGTCTCTATTAAATGTCTTCTAGTAATGTATTGCTTTATGGCTCAAACTACAATATAAACTAAAAGGATTGCAGCTTTAACCAATGAAATTCAATTTGGCAGATTGACAGTGTGGTTTGTGATTGGCCATGCTGGGAATGTGGGCAGGCAGGAGGGGGGCCTGTAAAGAGCTGGCAGGTTTTGCTGTGGAGCAGAAGCGTATTGAGTATAACATACAGACTTTCTGTTGCAGTTATGTGTACATACTGTAATTACTGAATAGATGCTGAAGACACTTGCTGGAAAAAAAAACATGGAAATACAATCTACAGAATTAACCACATAGTCAGAGTGTATGAGATGACACACAGAAATAAAACGTATAAACATTGTCAGCTCCAAAACTGTGTATAAATCTTTGCATACACAATAATAATATTTATCTTAAAAGTGCATAAGGATCTGTTTAAAAACTGTTTATGAAAATGACAAATCAAACAATATAAAAATATGTACGTAAATAAATAAATTTGAACTGTTCCATTTCAATTTAGCCTGATTAAGTCAAACTGAATGCAGTGTTATTGCCCAAAACTACCTTTAAACACTAGAGGGCAGCGTAGCCTATGTGTCCACTTGTCTTTGAAAATAGACAGCCTATCCTAACTCATCCTATTAGACTATTCTTTGCAATACATTTAAATGTATTCATGTGTTTTATACACATAATGTTAACAGTACCAATAATACATGTTTAGGAGAAGGGTAGAAAGAGAATAAGAAAATGAGATGAAATTATGAATTTTACAAGTCAGATTCAAACCCACATCACCATAATAAGCACCACAGCTCAATCTGTCTGAGCACGTGAACTAACCACCAGGACGCAGCTTCATCAAATTAATAAGAACTGATATACAACAATTAGACACTTGGTTCTAAATTAAGAGAATAACTCTACACCAAGAGATACAGCAGGTAACATATCAGCCGACTATTTATGGGGCTAAATACCCTGAACATTGACAGAGGTTAATAGCATTGAGAGAACACATATGTATCTTTCAATCTCAACTGCCAAGTATCTCAATTAACTGTACCTGTGCTTGGAGTCCAGAGGGAGCAGTAAAGAGTGGGCCAGACCCAGATGATGAATGTTTCTGAAGAGGGTCGTGTCTGGACTGGGGACTCCAAGACTTTGACGGATGCATGGGCCCCTGCAAAATTGGACTGGGCCTCCAGGGGTCACTCTCAGATCCTGAAGGCTGAAGGGAGCCCATGGGAATCGGTCCAGCCAGTGGATTAACGTCCAAGACTGAAGCAGAGTGTTGTTGATCAAACATATGCTGTCCTGGGAACCTTGGCTCTTTGAAGGAGGGGTGAAACAAAGACAAAAGAAGAGGGGAAGTGAACATGCGGCTGCCATATTGCCACATTTCCGCTGATCTAATGTGACATCTCTACTTCTGTTTGCACCTTGGGCGTCTGACTGCATACAGCAGGTGCTGAGGATGAAGCAAAGGTCAAACAGGCAAATGGGCATTTCTCTCTAATTTAAACATTGTATATTCACATTTGTGTAATGTTTATGACAGCTAACATGTATTACATATACTGTGTACATACACACACACTTTATACAGTACATGTGTGTATGTATGTGCGTAAGTACATGTAGATGTTTATATGTATACATGTGTATATATGTGTGTGTGTGTGTGTGTGTATACATACATACATATATATATATGTGTGTATGTAGGATAGGATAAACATTTTATACAGTAACATTGGAACAGATGGCTCAGGTACATAGAGCATGTGGATCTAAACATACACCTTCCGAGACCGGATGTGTATGCAACCCTATTTGCTCTGCCGTCTGGAGCACTGTATGCCATTGGGATATGTGGTCTCACCAGGACTGCGGCAGGGTCCAGTGAGGGTCTCCTCTGGGTCAGGTTGTCCCCGGCAGGAGGAATGTATATAAGGAGAGACACCTTCTCGAAACTCTGCTCCACTCTAACCCAGACAAACACCAGCAAATGAGCATCATTTAAAAGCTTAACATGTTTCCTTAAATACACGATTTAAATACACGACACATCTAGACAGAAGTTCATTCAAAATTAAATGACATAGCAAAATATCAGTGTCTAATACAGTATGTTGTGTACTTGAAAAACATGATTTAGAATAAACTTACTGCTAGTATTTAATATAAATTCCTTATAAATAATTCTAATTATAATTTATTAAAATAATTCTAGTTTTCAAATAATATTTCAAAAAAATATATATATTTTTTGGAAATAGTAAAAATAAGTACACAAATAATTTCCATAAAACTATTTCCCAACTAGTGCAAAATAACAGTTACACAAAGATTATCTTCAACATTCTCACACATTAGCAGAGATTTTAAGTATTAGCTGAAACTTTGCAGACACTCATGTCTATTATAATCACAAATCAGGTGTAATTGCACTCAGCTTTACACAGAGAGCACGATAACAATCCACTAATCCTTTCAAAGAAATCCTAACCATCCCGATTTCACCTTTATCCTCTTAAATATCCATCTCGGCTCTCAAATAAACCTTTTTCACTGTACTTCACTTAAAAAACGCCACCCTTACCTCTGTTAATTACCTGATGCTATCGCTCCTAATCTACATTCTAAACCAGAATTGATTACTCCTCTTTTTTCCTTCTCCTTGGCCTGTGTGTGAATGAGATTCAAGCCAAGTCATCCTAAACAGAAAGTTAATCAGTGGCTCTATGCAACAGACTGTGGTTCAGAAATAACTGGCCATTGTGCACTTAATCAGTTCTCCACTCAAAAGGTCAGTTCCAGCCCCCAGTAGGATTTAATTAAAAGCACTACACAAAAGCAAAAGCCGCTTGTATGAATTTGATAACCAAGCACGCTTCTTCAATGGCTAATCCTGCATTTACAGAGAGAGACGGGAGGGAGGGAGAGAGATAGAGGGCTGCAGGAGCTCTCCAGGGCTGAGCCAGGTGTGGATTGCAGCGCATTCAATAACGGAGATGATTTGGAGGACAATAGGAGGGTGTTTCATTAGAATCATGCTCTGCCTGTTGTCTTCCACTCTCAATATTAGAACTGCCATTGAAACGGCACTGATAGAGTGGAAGACGGTCACGCCATTGGGCCACTTTCCTAGAGGAGAGATGCTGCGGAATCAGAGGGTCATAAGAGAGATGTTTATATTCAATGCACTTTGTATGGAGAATGTTGTAGGGCTACTGCTGGGAAAGGTCAAGCGGGGGCACAATTATTAACGCAAGAGTCAGGTTTGCGTTTATTGTGGAATAGGTGTTCAGGCCTATCACATTTGCTAATGATATGAGTGTTCCTGTAACTCAACTGGTAGAGCATTGTGTTTGCAGTGCAAAGGTCACGGGTTCGATTCCCAGGGAACACACATACTGATAAAATGTATAACCTGAATGCACCGCTAGTCGCTTTGGATAAAAGCTTTTGCCAAATGCATGAATGAAAATGTAAATATAACCTTCAAAAAATCTTTGAAGATAAATATGCAAACAATATGAAAGTATGTCATTTCTGAAATGACCTTGTATCAATCAAATGACCTGGAATATTAGTGATGGACTTTGTAACAAGAAAACAGTCTGATATTTTTTCCTTTTCACAAACATCCATCTGAGCGATTTGTGACAACACAGAATTAAAAACTTGCGGGCAGTGCAGTGATCCATAGCAAAGAGGCTTTATCTGCCTCACTCACTATCAGAGCTGTCATTCAGCCAGTGCAAACAAACAGACGCCAGCCCATTCTCTTCTGCAATTAATGGAATTAATGAGATCTTCCACTGGAGGCAATTCATCCATTTCAGTACAATGGAATACTCAATGCAGTTGTAAAATGAAGTTTAAAATGACAGATAGGATTAATATTTAAATACCTTTCTTCATAAAAAAATTCTATACACACACACTAACACTGCAAATGGGACCCTCCATGTATGATTAGTGTGTGATTGTATGATAATGGTATGATAATCGTGATTAATCAGATGCCCACTGGCAAATGGAAGTTACTGGGGGGCATTTTGTCACCTGCATTCTAAACGATACCAAGCCTTGGTCTGACGCTGCTGCTGATTGGCTGACGCATAGATGTTCGCTGAAGTGTCGCACTTTATTGAGATTCATATTTAAGAGTGGAAAGATACACATCACATCGTGGGCATCTAGAGCAGATGATTATAACCAGCTTGGAAAATAATTGTAAAGAACACTAACTTGTATTGGGTCAAACGCTCAAAAAACGTTGAAGCCAAAAACGGGGGACAATATTTCTCTTTTCCTCTTTAAAAGAGTTATCATAGGAATTGTGTGATCATGTAAATTGGTGCATGCACAAAATTATCGAGCAGCTGTTTTAAAGAGACATCGACTTGTTTTCAAACTTTGAGGATGCAAATAGTGAGCTGACTGATTACGAGACAACAGATTAAACTAACCATAAACAGTAACGCATTAAAGACATTTTTTTGAGCTTATTTCAAAACATCTATTTTGAACAACAAAACCAATTTAAGATATTTAGGGTTGATATACTGATGTCTTAAAACAAATTAATTCGGAAAATTAATTTGAAAAATTATGTTTGGTTGGGGCCTATGTACCAAGTCTGTGACCTCACATCCCATCAAGCATTAAATCCCCCTCCTTCCTGGAAATGAAATAAACATGTGCCTAAAGCCCATATCAAACCTTTCCAGTTGCGCAGGGATGCCTATCAATGTTTACAGATTTAACTCAAACAGTGTTTAGCCAGGGCCCTCATGATTAATAGCAGTAGAAAACATTTACACACAGCCATGTCTGTGAGTGTGCACATCCACACACACACACACACACACACACACACACACACACACACACAGAGCGAGCAGCTGCTACTCTCTGGGATGCTCTAGGGATCCACAGCAGGGCCTGGCCTGGCTTTGTGCAGACATCAAGGGCACGGCAATAAAAAGGATAAAGCTTATTTGACACTTCTTTCTGTGTAGACACCTCAACTTCCAGTGAAAACAGGAAATGAAATTAACCCAGTTCTGAGACTCAAACATCAGCCATTAAACCACATTCTGTTGCTTTGCTCTTGCCCTTACTTAAATGCAGCGAACTATGACTGATTAAACAATAATTTAGCAATGCCTTAAATGTTACTATTATTATACAATTACTAACACCCCTCTTTTAAAAACAAAATAAGTTCAACAAATGTTACACAGATTATCAAACAATATTGAAGCAATAATCTCATGCAATATTAATCAGCTCATTACTTCATTCACAGCAATAACATCTTGATGAAATGAAGCACCGTTGAAGGCCTTAGGCAGAAAACAAGCCTCAGTCTGACCTTGCTGGATGAGGGCTCCTCTAGTGCTATGAAAGATGTCGATTGGTTCTAAGTGATGTGGGGGCGTAGAGAGACCCGGGTGTGATTTGGGGCTCTGGAGGGTTCTACGGGTGACGTGCACTTGCCCGAGGGGTGCGATGAAAGGGGAAAGGCTACGTTTGACCACATTCGCTGTGTTTAATATTTAATTCCACTGTATGCCTGTAACAATAAGGTCAGATCTTTATGATTTCAGATGTTCTTCTACAGAGATGACTTCATCAGATGCAGAATCATTTGAATATAGCTGGACGAATCAGCATTTTCCTCCAACGCCAGCAGACAATGAAGCTGCCATTCGTGCTGCAGAGGGAAGAGGGAGGGGCTGTGATACCTCTCCTCCGCCTGTCTGTGTCTATTAATGCCATGATCACAGATTAGCGTGACTTCAGGATAGAATGAGACAGGGACTGAGAGGAACATGGGAGGAGAGAGAGGAAGGTAAAGAGAAGGCGAACAAAGAAAGAAAACTGAACAATTTTATACAGGAATTTCATTATTTTCCATAACATTCCAATTGTTTTACTAGATTTTTATTTAAAAATCATATATATTACATAAATAATCACATATATAAAATCATTTTATAGACTGGTGCAGATTTATCTTTATGTGTCAAATGCCAGTTGTTAAAATAAACAGATTTAAATAATTGTTATTGGTAAAGAATAAATATCTCCAATCAACATCTGGGGTTTCAGTGTAGCTCTTAAAGCTAATTTTAGCCGATTAAAAGTCTTGGTTCAGGTCTTACTACAAAAAAAAATATATTCACTATAAAAAAAAAAGCATTTTATATATTTTCATGATTTCCATAAACCTTAACATTACTATTTTAAATTTCATTACATTTCCATTTTTTCCAAGACCAAACTCTATACATACTAACAATACTAAAAACATTTTTTTTAAATAAAAATTGGTTTAGATAAATATTTTAATGGTTAATTTAACAACGTTTATTTAACAATGTCTGTGTGGAAAGAAGGAAAAATTAAAATACTTCTGAGACACACTCTGAACGATAGTCCCAGGAGAATAAATGGTTCTGTATGATCTTGCAGCTCTGAGACTCTGGCTTTAGTTTAAGTTACAGCAGATGAAGACATCCACAACTCCAGTCAGCTTCCTACATCTGACATAATGCTAATGTGGAGCTATGCATAATTTACACTCGTGTTAAACGAGCAGACTCAGCCAATCCAACACCAGCCTCACTTCATCCCGCATTCATCATGGAATATACAGGAAGAAGTTTCTCTTCATCATCAGTGAAACAATCTGAGGAACATGTTTACAAGAACGGTGCTGTGCTATCAGGATGTAAACTCACCATCTTTTACATTCATTAAACATTGTTGAGCCTTTACGGTAATCTCCCTATGCAAAAGATTTTACCACATGAGAGATGCTAAACCCAAAGCAAAACAAAAAGCTAATTTCGTCTGATTGACTCAGTGTGGAAAACTGCCAAGTTATTTTGCATAATCCGAATATCAACACCAGTTGGAGGAGCAATAAACCTTGATAATTGAAATAATTTAGTAAAGCAAACCCACTGTGCTCATACGCTGCAACATGACAAAAACCTTCATGCACACATTCATAAACCTCACACACACACTTACGCTCTAGCTGATGAAAAATGCACATTTACATGTTAATTCAAAATGTCGTATTTTAATACATGCTAATAGTAAGCAGGATAAGCATTTTAATAAATTCAAAACGTCCCACTGAGTGTTGTGCTGAGCTGCTGTGAGGAGTGTGTGTGTGTGTGTGTGTAGGAACCTATCAATCCCCAATACTATTGTCTGTGTACCCCAAGGTCTTTCATCCCAAAGCAGAAAGTTCCTGCTCTTCATCTATGTTACCTCCTGAGCAATAACTCCCTCTGGGTTACTTTGACTCTCCCTTAACAATCTCAACTACAAAACACACACAAAGAAGCTACTCAAGACATCCTAACTTCTCCACAGATCAGTATAGCGCTACACACACTTTTAAGCCTTGTATAAAACAAAAACATAAAATACAGTGTTTAAAATATAACTAATGTTAAAAACTGAGGCAACGTTAGACTAACGATAAGCGACGGCGGTTGTGAAATCTATACATCAAGCATCATATCAAATCCTCCATTTTAACCTGTCTCCCACTCAACAGGCTATGAATCAGCAATTATTTCCTTCACACTATGTGTCACAATCAATTTCACTGTTCGGTGTAACAGAATGGTTTCAGATGACATCTCCAATCAGTAGGTAGGGAGCACATCCCTTCAATGGAAATAGGGTGCTGCACAGGGTCATAACTTCTGACAAAATGCAAATTACATTTGTAACATAAACTGAAATGTCAATTGAGCTTTGCTTCCCCTGCAGGATCCATTCAGGTTGTGCCTTGGGATTTATACTCGGAAATTTACAATGTATGTTATGCGCTGGATCAAGAGTCAAACCGTGTAAGAAAAAAGTAGTTTGGTAGCATGATTTGGAGATGTTTTACTGCAAAAGCGTACATCTTTGCTTTTGTTATTTTGCACATAAGCTAGCTCTGTAATGATTATTTTAGTACAGCATATGGCCTAGCTAAACTACTGAACTTTGTAAACAGACTACAGAGTTCAAATTGTCAGCTTGCATATCAAAACTGAGAAAGTGACCAGTGTGCCAATGGGAATTCAAGCCCCACAAACACCACCCCTTCTAAACTAAAAAAAAGCTCTGACCCTTTTGTGTCTTTACTCCTGACACAAACAATGTGGCAGAGTGCCACAGATGGGGTCTAACATTATGAGAACAGTGACTGTAAAAAAACAAAAGCACAACAGACACCATCTGTACTGCAGGTACATGTTTATTTGTACAGTATATGTACAGTACTGTACAGTCTAATCAAATCAGATTTAGGGACAGAGAAACTGTCCAATTTAGCATCACTTGCCCAAAATTTAATTCCCCAGTAATATGTATTGTGAATGTATAAACATCTTTCATTATGTTGATGGTCACTGTTTTTACCATGTTCCTGCAAAATATAAACAGCGTTTCTGACCCAGAGGTTCCATGTTTTACTGACCAAACATCTGACCATCTAACCAGCTGACATTTAGATAGAGCTATCCCTTTATCTGCTTAACATATTCAATATCACCTCTGAATATAGCCATTGAGTACTGAATTATTCAATCTGGGTTATCGGTGACAGCTTATTTACTCTGTTTTGTTCTCAATCACTTATGAAAAGGTTGTTTCGCTATCTAAAAACTAAACACAAGCCTTTATTCGAGAATGTCTTGGATGTCCTTCAAATAATTGATTCATTGACCTCACAAAGCATATCAGTCCCATATTAGTTAAAATCTCTTTCTCTGGTGGACAGGAACACAAGAGAGGAGCATCAGTTGCATCCACCATATTTAAGGCACACAGATATCTTTTCAAGGGTCAATAATCTTTTCACCTACACAAGCCGTTATCAGATTTGGGTTACAGCTTGATAGAAGCCTATGCATTATCTGTGGCTGATAATTGGCGGGGAGTCTCTGCTATACAACACAAAGAGTTCTTTTCCATGGGGATGCGGGCCTCAAGGTCACATCTCAGTTCTGCCATGGAGACAACAGGGGGGCATTACCTTCCACCAAACAAGCTGTCAGCACTAACTTTGTCAGGGCACAGACAAATAAACTGCTTGAGAGTGATAATAGATCTAATTTCACCTCCCTGTCACTCCCTCCGTCTGCCCCCTCCAGGGACCTGATTCCAAGGCATCGAATAAGCTTAAGAAAAAAACAAAAGCAATGCTATCTAAGCAGATAAAAGGTAAACTCACTTGAAATTCATCTCCAGAAGGAGCATTGATTTCGATGTCCAAAACTTCACCTGGGTCCACCTTTACCTCGCTATGCTCTTCTTTAACACATGTGGTTGGGTGTGAGGTTCTGCACACAAGATAAGGTTTTGCAATTGCCTGCGGTTTTGGTTTAGCAATGCTTTCATGATGACATCTAAAAAAGACAAAATATTCAAATAAACTCATGTCAAATGAACCACATGGTAATATGGACGGATTCAACAATGGAAATTTTGAGGAATTAATTTTCTCCATATAAAGTTTTACATGTTAAGAAATTATTAGTACTTCTACTAAAATTCATGTGCAAATCATGTACATTCAAGTGAAATGAAGACATCAGTCATATCAATATCATATCAGCTGTTCTATTTTACATGGAGCGGATCAACTTATGGGGCAGACATGTCATGACTGGCTCTTTACTAGTTGCTTAAGCTTGGTAACCGACCAGTTACTGACATTTACTTCAAATTACATTAATCAAGACTAACATTAAACAGTGTATTTCTACAGTGCCGTTGCTAACCAAAACATAATGCTGCATCTACGCTGTAAGGTGTCAGTATGAGTCCAAGCCATATCGGATGTGGCAGCAAAAACAAAGCATTACGGAATGCACAATTAAAGTAAAAGCAAGACTCTTCCCATGTCAGGCGATCAGTATTCTGGAAGCAGAGCTGTGTAATGCTTGTTCGAGAATTTGCCAGATGGAAACAGAGCAAGATAAGGGCATTTTGAAACAACATTCTCATTATGTGTGACTTGCTTTTGCTGTTTGTTCTTAGCAGGACTTACTCAAAACAAAGACTCTAGGGAACATCAAGAATTAACCTTTATCTAACAGTTACCTACAGGTTACACCAGCAAGAGGAAAAGTTCACCCTACCGCATAGTTTCATTCTCTTCATCGCTTCGCAAAAGGTCATCGTTCAGCTCTTCATCTGATGTGTCCAAGAAATCCTACAAAATATACCCTTAATTTAGAAACAACATTCCAACAGTAAAACTTAGTTAATGATTTGAGAATTGAAATAGTTGATCTGCTAACACTGACTGCTTCAAACTTCAATGAGACTGACTTGATCTTCTAAGAAATGTATATTTTTTTAATCGCTTCACCAATCGATTTTGTGAATACTATTTCACATATATAAATATGAAATAAGATTTTTTTTAGATGTCTGTTTTCAGGATTCAAATGATCCAAAATTAATAGTGATTGGCCTTTTTAAATAAATCATCCCTCGATTGACTCTAACACAAGACATCAGATGAATCTCAATGCTAAGGTTAAACTTTCAAAATGTACAAGAAAAAATTGTTAATCGGGAAGCGAAAGTAACAACATTCACTGAAAATCTTTAGTTTTTTTTAACTACCTTTAATGAAGTTAATACACCTCAACTAAGTGAAGGTTTATGGTTTCCCTCAAATTCTTGCCGGTCCTCAAGAGACCTTGAACCTGCCACATTTAGAGCTATTTCTAGTAGTAGGTCCTTTTATGTGCAGAACACCTTGTATTTCTGCCGTAGGACACTTTTAGAAGATAATATACCATTAGCTAAAAAAAGGACATCTGGCCCTGTGAAGAAACCACCTGTCACAATCCTGAGGCAGAATGTGACACCATCACCTCAGATCTGGCATCTATAACAGACACTATTTAGTTGTTTATTTGTTTATCAGCAGCATATTTGCACTGAGCATGCAACCACTTTACATGGTCTTTACAAGATTCAGCAATCTAAATATAAGCCAGCAAAGGGACTAAAATCTATTAAAATGTTAGCAATATGTTTTGGGTGTTGCACACACACAAACTCACTTGTTTGTCTGTTAGCCAGTCATCCACCATATCTTTCTCAGAATCACTGTGTAAAGGAAATAAAAAATCAAGTACCCCGACTTAATTTAATATACACATAATAATATACAAATATATTGATAAAATATGTTTTTATTGCTGGTAAGACATTGTGTAAGTCACTGACATTACCTGTTCATCTTGATCTTGAGCCTGAAGCTTTTTTCTGAGGGACAGCTCTATGCCAGGCATGTCATAACCCTGACTATCATATTTTCGGTTGTATTTGAATTAACTTAGGAAGGTTAAGAACCTATATTTACAGTTTTGCTTAACAAGAGTTGTTCTGATTATTGCTAGTGACACCACCAACACGCTTTAACTTGCACGTATCAATCACTACCAGCTTTTGATTTGCAGTTTTGCACATGCGCGGTTGTCTTAGATCGTTTTGTCGGCTTTCTCTAACTCAGTTACCTTTCCAGTGTGTCGTTCTTTGGTTCTAGTTACAAGATTCCCAAATCTGGAAGTATTTAAACAAGTATGCAATCATCTGGAACAAGCATTATGTTAATTAATGATATTTATCACGTGACAGGGTAATATTGTGAACCAACTATGTAAAATATGTGATAATGTATTATAATTGTAAAAACATTTAAACGCTAACAACTACGAAAAGACATCTTGCATTTCCTTGCTAGTTCTCAACGGCAATACATTTCAAAACAATAAAAAACTTTATTGTTTTTTAAAAAAAGTTTATTGTTGTTTTCAATGTATATATGTATGTATACATCACTTAACACAGAACATTTTGTACATTGGACAGGGGCACAAATGAAAATAATGTAACACTTACATCCGTGCCCGAACGGACAACTTATGTTTTTATTTAGTTTCCCGGTAAGTGTAATTTTACAATTAAAAACGTTTATTTTTGTTGGTGTATGTGAGTACTACACTTGCAGAAATGATTAATGTGTCAATGCTGTGGTGGCTGGGAACACATCCGGGTATTTGATGTCTAGGAATTCTTTTCTCTCATTGGATAACAGTCAGAATTCTTTTATTTCATTGGATGCCGCAACTGTCAGTTTTCAGTGTGGCCAGCAAGGTTGCTGGTAGCGGCAACACGACAGACAGGCACGTAGATAGTTGTTGCTTATTGTGTCTGTAGAGGTTGTGTAATTCATTTGTAAACGGATACTTGGGAGTTTTGTGTAAACTAACTGGTTTTGAACTTCAAGTCTGCTTCGTCTCGGTCATTTTAAGCAACGAAACTTGAATCTGTGCCTTTTACCTCTTGTTCTCACGTAGCGTCTCAGGTAAGACAGCAAACAAACATGATGCTTATGATGTCTTAGTTAAATAAAAGTTAAACGACGGTTTGGCCACAAACTACCAGTCCAATTCTAAATATATAAGCTTTCTTGGTAAATTATTAAAGAGTCACTATAACAAAATATTAATAATTTATAGACAGGTGTAGCAGGTAGGAAACTTACACCTGTGTCCACGAAGTTTTACGCACTGTATTCTGAGCGTGCTGTTCAGGTCGCATTAGCCCGTCACTATACATTAAAGGTAATAAATGACATAAAATATACGCACAACGCATTTCAAGCCACAGGCTTACTTTATTTTTACAGGCTTATATTTATTACACTAAAAGCAATTGCATATGTTATGATTGAGAGTTTAATACAACCTCATCAGTGTTTTTTCATTATGGCATTGTGCATGAGTAGGGAGAGAAAAAGATCAGTGGATAGGCATATAAAAACAGAAGTGGTGACAAAAGACCAATTTGCAGAACTTCACTAACAGTCACTAAAGTTATCAAAAAGTTTTAAAGGTGCCATACAACCACCAAACGCAAGGAACAGAAAGCCCCTCTAAACACAATGTGATAAGTAGCTGAACCCTTTTTTAAGGTGGTAGTTCTGAAAGATAACTACTGTGCCTGTGAGGTGTGTAGCATGAGGCTTCTCCTGGCTGTTCTCTATTCCAGTTGTTACTAAAATAGTTTGTGGTATACCAAATACTTTTGAAGAACCCTTATGCCCCCTTCAAAAAATTAACTAATTAATCCTGAAATACCTTGTTGTGTCAGAGAAGCATATGTAACATCTCATTTGTTGTAAACATTGTCAAATTTGTACATATGTTCTAAATTCATTATTTAATWKAATTATTTCCTTGCCTTAAAATTYMTATTAACTATGCATRTGGCTCTAAATGCATCATGTAAAGCTCATAGACATAAACTGTTTACCAAATTGACAGTATGCCTGTCATATCTGTTTACCTAAATGTTATGACTATGGACTTTATGTTGGTAATGTAATGAAATAACAGATATTACAGTATACTATAAAATTCATATATAAAATTGTTTTCTTCATTCAGGAGACCAAAATGTTACCATGGATTAAACAAGCTGGCCTTTTTCTTGTGGAAGCTTTTTCAGTGTTCTTTTTGCCCAAAAAAACAGTCAAAGAAAGATGACGTGTTCTACTGTTCAGGTGAGTTAGTGTTTGCAGCCTAGAAAAATAATGCTGACGTTTTACTAGTTGCTGAGCAAGCTGTTTCTGAAAAGTTTAGTTTCTCTGTTTTAAGTAACTATTTGAAGATCTGGCAGTTTGAGTTCACCATCTAGCAACATAACTGAAGATGCATATTTAATTTTCTAATTATTTGCATAACACGCTTTACTATACAGTTCCAAAACATATTATAAAAGTGAATTGTTTTGCAGCTGGATAAATAGGCCATAGGTGATTTGGTTATTCTGTACATATCAAATACATATCAAATATTTTCTCAGCAAATCGTTGCATCTGTTGCCTGTCCAAAAGAGCACCCGTACTGTAGCTTTTGATATGTAATGAGTGGCACATTTATAGTGTGGGATCAGTGGAGTAATATCAGTATTGTAGAAAAACAATCAGTCCTAACTGTTAATTTGTATATTGTGATATTATCATAATAGTAATTTTGCATTTTATTCTCCAAAGTGTGAAAAATAAACATCCTTAGTATGTCGTTGTTGAAGATTGAAACAGTTTCTTCTGCTCCTCGTCTGAACACAAGACAACAGAGTATTCATTCAAACAATATTCAAGTGTTTCACATCACTAAACAACAACTGAGCTAACTGTGACATTTATTGGCTTAAAGATGGTGTTTTTTGTGGTCTTTGAAAACTACATAAGATTGATCATGTTCGGTGTAGACCCCTTTTTAATTCTAATACTTTTCAGTGGCTGTAATTGCCCATTTTTCCTTACTTTACGGTAGAGCTCTCAGTATTAGTATGAAGATGGGCAAATATTGGCCCTCATGGTGTCTGATATGTATAGAATCACCCATGTTTTGTATAGTCTAAAACTTATGTTTTGTTGAGATTTTCTTTATCATTTTTACGTACTTTTCCAAAAAGAAACTGCACAAGTTATACAGTTTAACAAAGCAGTAATGCATAGTATTGCACTGCCTTCTGAGTTTAGTAGGCTGTATTCACAGTCAGTCATAGCTAAATTAAAAACAGAATAGCACATTTTGCAAAGAGCCTGTGTGGGTGCAGTCTGTGTTCCTGGGTATGTTGATTACTTGCTTGTAAAAACATAGCTTGGAATTGTTAGCCACTTGGTGTTAAAATAGAAGGGCTTCTAATGCATGTTATCTTTTATATTTGCATGCATGCAAATTAATATTGAAATAAATATTTGGATTGGATTCAAATATTTATTTCAAATATTTCGCATTCCAATTAATTGTTGAGGGCTTATATTTCATGTTGCACAATATGTAAATCCCCTTGACCCCAAGAGTCAGGTGCTGCACAAATCAACATCATTAATTTAAACTTAATTAATAAAACTTCTTAATTAATATTTTCTTAGAAGTAGAAACACTGCTCGATCTCAAGAACTACAGCACTATGTTTTTAAATGTTATGTCACATCAGATCTGTTCCAAAGAAGCATGCTTAGGAAATGCTAATTTGGTCAAAATCATAATGTAATCAAGCTAATTATACAGCTAATAATTGTAATTGGATGGCTTAGCAAATATGCATACATCAGGTTCTTTGTTCATAATGGAGTTTTTCACATAAATCTATAATTTTGAGTCATTAGTTTGAAACAGTCACCAAAAGTAGTTTCTATTTTGAGATAAACTGTGGATTATGCCAGGTGGGTTGAAAACGTACGAAACAAAAACTATGTAAACTGAATATGTACAAAGTACATTTAGACATGTTTAACATGTACATTTAGAAATATTTAGACATGACTTTTATGTATGCAACATCAAGTTAATTGAGCCGGTCTTGATTAAAATAACTGCCGTATGTAATTGTATCAGTTTTAAAAATTATAAAAAACATTCATCTTGGTTTCACGTCTAGAAAAAAATATCTCAGCTGCCAGTTTAGCTTAGTATAAATTTTGATTAGCAAAGATTGACACAGTATTTTATCATGTGCTCCTGTGTGTGATATTTGCATCAGTGTCAGTAGACATTTTTAAAGCAATGACGTGTCTTTGTAATAATCTAATCAAAAGATATCATTAGATTTATCATTACATTTGATTGTTTGATTTAAATATTGATTAATTTGCTTTGTTAGTTTTTCTGTATTTTGTTCAAAAATGTAGTAATTAGCAGTTTTAAGCACTGACGAGCTCAGTTTGATATAATTGTAAAGTGCTTAGTGTGAGCTCTAAATATTGAATTTCATTCAAATCAAAGAGTTTGGTCATTGAGTACTTACACTTAAAAATCGTTACCTATTACAGTAAACTTGTTACAGACTAAGCGGTTTAGAAATTACTTCCACAACACAGCACTCAATACAGCAACCATCACATTTCAAAGTTGCATATATATATAGAATTTGGGCAAAATTTAGTTGGTTGTCTCAAGCAAAGTTACTTATAATAAGTCACTTATAAAAAAATAACTTATTTTGAATAAAAGTATGAGATTTTAAATACTTTAAATAATATTTGAGAATTTTAATCTGAAGTGAAGATATCCGGTAGTTTCACTTATTTTAGTTTTACTTAGTAGCTTCTCAGAACAGTGAATAGTTAATTCCAGAGTAACAGTTTGTGTTAAATCGCCAATAATTACGTTGCATTCCTAAATCACACAAAACTTGAATAAGCTATTTCTACTACCATGTATGTAAATAGATTTCATATCTTACTTCTTTCAGAAGCATCCGGTGTAAATTTGTATGGTAAATGTACAATTTAAAAGTGTATTCCACTCTAGACATACAGCAGAACTACGCTAAGTTTTCTTTTTTTATAAAGCTTTTTGTAATGATATTTAGGTTGGTTTCTTATATGCAATAACATACTAGCATTAAAAATAAAACATTGTTATACTAGTGCTGAGACCAAGCATTTTGGAAATTTAAGAAGTGAAAAGATTGGCTTGGATAAAGCCTACTTTTAGCTCCGCCCATGTTCGGCAGTTGCCATGGAAATACAGCAAGCATGACTAAGCACCATAAAACTCAGGTTTTTTAACAGA
>JAZGTK010001794.1:0-36120 GCA_036877625.1 Ambastaia sidthimunki | reverse complement strand
CATCTGGGTATTTCATAAATCATAATAAATATATAACTGAAGAACATCTGCATAATTATATAGGCACTGCATATAACCACAGCCTGGCCATGACTTATTTGTGTGTTTGTTTTAAAATGGCAACTGACCATAACATGACATAAAACTAAATGCATTCAAATGTCCAGTGGTTTTCTTGAAAGGTTTCCTGCAGTCACTGTTGGTATAAAGCTGAGCATTGCTTATAGATTTTGGCACATTTCATAGGACATTTTAATCTAAGTTTAATATTGCAAATGAATTATGGAAATCATTTCCTGCACGTGCATGACATTCTTGGTCTAAAGATTATTCCAGTGGAATAATCAAACAGTCTATGAAATGATTCCCATCAGACCACTGGGGAGTCAATCTATAGAGCTACAGTAAATACATTTCTGCTGTACTACAAAACAGAACAAAATAACACTGAAAGAATATTAGAACGATTAACTGACAAATAATTTATGGCCAGATGTTTCAGGTCACCCTGAAAGCAAACACACTTTGTCCTGATGTCTATTTGATGAGTATTCTGGAAGACTTTTAAAGCATTAATCACTTAGCAATAAAGCAATGTCATTTAAATGTTGAATGATGTTAAAATAAAAAGTCATGATAATATTTAGCTGTTTTGTGAAATTTGTGATTCTAATGTTAAAGGAATAGTTCACCCAAAAATGGAAATTTTCATTACAAACCGACACATGTTGTTCTACTAAAGAACACAATAATATTATGAAAGGAACTGAATTTAATGTCATCATTGATCATTTTTCCCTTCTGCCGAAGCTCTGAAATGGGATGACAAAAGCCATATGAACTACAAAAAGTGGTCCTTCAAATCTCTGTACTGGTATTTTTGTCCTTTTTGAGTTTAACACACATGTTTATTTGTGTATTTATAATAGTTAATTAATCAAAAGCATCTGCGAGAAGACTTCAAAATTCTTCTATGTTCCATAAACAAATAACAGCACAGGTGTGAAACAACATGAGGTTACATTTACAATTATGCATCTCAAAGACACTTTTATCCAAAGGGACTTACAGTGCATTTAACATACCTTATTAATCAGTATGTGTGTGCCTTGTGAATCGAACCTACAACCATTGCACTGCTAAATATTTAATCAGTTCTACAGTTTTACAAAACTTGAAGTTTGTGTAAACGGCAGAATTTCTGGGTGAAATATTCCTTTAAACTCCTCAATGTTTACTGGTCATCAAACACTGAAAATGTAATTTAATATCTACTGTACATAAGGTAAATGGCAAGTATTATGCTTCAATGTTTACTTTACAAGTATACATATATATATATCTTATTAACATTCTGCGCAAAGATGCTACTGTACAACCAGAAGAAATCACCATTCAAGTGCACTTCTTTAAACCCAAATTCTACTAAACTATATTCTAAATACACCTATGCAAAGTTAATCAATCTCTATACTGACCTTGATTATTTTGATATTATGCACAGCTGAATTACTGTAACACAATAAAAAATTTAGGACAAAACTGGGATAAAGTTAGAACACAGTAACAAAATGAGTGTAAACATAAAAAAATAATATTTGCATTTGACAAAACAGGCAGTTCACCCCCCTCTCAACAATCAGAGACTCAATCTCATCACCGTAACCAATAACCAGGTAACCCTGAACAGCCAAACAAAGGTTTTTGTTGTGCTAACAGACATGCTCGTTTTCTTCAATGCTCATGCTGTTCTTACAGCTGTTTTCTGAGATGGAGGTGAGAAGCGGGTCGCTTGTTGCTACGGGCGACAAAGTGTCTTCCATCAGGATGTCGTTGAGCTTAACTCCATGTGCTTTAGGGACGAGACCGTAGGCCCCTGCATCAGCAGACATGGCAGAACCTGACCCGTGAGCTTTGTTAAAGGGGATTGTGCCATCACTAAGGTCAAGGTTGCTAGATCTGCCCATATCTGGGCAGGAAGAGGGGTGAGCATGGGGGTACATATCCTGGGTGCAGTTCCCCAAGACTGGCTCCTGTTTTATGGCCTGGGCTGCCAGCTCGGATGGACAGAGCGCTGATGAGGCGACAGCCAGTCCATGTGCACGAGCATGCATTTCTAGCTCCTGGATCAGCATTGAGCATTAAAAAGAGAGAAGATGTATCATGTCAGTGGCTGATTGTAATGTAGCATTACCATAAATTATACATTTAACTTTAGTTGTAATGTTTAATCATCAGGTGATTATATTACAAAGTTACAAATGATACAAGTTTCTGAGAATGGATCATATATGAGATTGCTAACTTGCTGTAACTTAAAGGTAAGTAAATGATGGAACAATTTTTGTTTTTGGGTGATCTATCCCTTTTCGTCATTCCAACCTGTGTGACTTTTGCTTCTGAGGAAGTCTATCAGGATCTCATTGTATTTCTTCATTTCTTTTTTCTTACTTTTGTTTTTATGTTTTTTGGACTTTCATATATGCCCCTGGACTTTCTTTGTTGTTGTTGTTGTTTTTTTGAATGTCTTGAATAGCTTTTTAAAATAAATACGTCCAGAAATGACAACACAAGCTTTTGTATTTGTAAAATGTGGTGAGGTTAAAGGAAAGACTCACCTGTATCCTAAGCATCAGGTGACGGTTGGCATGTTCCAGTTTCTTCTGACGGTTCTCCAGCTCTTTGGCACGTTGCTGCTCTCTCTGAAGCTTTCGGATGTAGTCCACAGAAGCCTTAAGAATAGTGCCCTTGTTCCATCGCATGTCCCTGAGGGACACACACAACCACACACAGGTCCTCAGCTGACACCAGCAGATCTCAGTACACTATTACAATATTACGGCCTGTTGTAATGATAATATTTGGTTATATATATAACATTTGTGTCCTTACGGGTCGTTTGATTTAGGAATCATAGTCCCCAGTTCTTTGATTCGATCGTTGATGTTGAATCTTCGTCTTCTCTCAACTAAAACGAATGAGAGAATGCATGTATTATTACTTGTACAAAAGCGATATGCTATCAGTGTAAAGCAAATTTACTGTACATACATGTTTCTGAAGATAATGTGAGTGGTGCTTGCCACCGCCTTGGTGCTAGGGCGTTGTGGGTGGTTGCCAGGGTGTTGCTATGTTGGTGCATAGGTGTTCTGACTCATTTTTAGCATGTTGCTATTTAGTTGCTATGGTAGTTTGGGTTCTTTTAATGTAGTTTGTTTTTGTTTTGATTGTACCATTTATGTCTGTAGCACAAAAGGTGCACAATGCACTAAATTTTAAAACTTAGGGTCAGGGGGGTGTTTAAATCCATTTGACTTGGCAAACACCACAAACACGACTGACTTAAAATACTACAACATTAACAATTTTAACTCACTTAAATTATGGTTGTCCTTTTTTTGCCTCTCCTTTGCGAGAGCACGAACCTCTGCTTCTATAAAAAGATAAAGGAAGGTGAGAGGAGAAACTGAAGGCAGGATGTTTGTTTCACAGACGGTTTTACTGTCACATTTGCAAAAATTTACTGTCACATTTGCAAGATCCCCAAAAAAGGATCTTGACACCATTGGAAAGTCATTCATAAAATCTCTAAAAGCCAGCAGACATCGCTGTATGTATTTTTTCTATCAACAGAATAGAGCTTTTCTATGAGCTGTGCAATATAACAAAACATTCATATTTTTACTCCATATTTTTCCACAATATTTCAATGTTTGTATTTGTTCTAAATTGCCTTAAAATGCAATGATTAAAACGTAGTAAAAATCGAATTTAAAATAATCGTGACGTTTTCTATACTGTCATTCACTAAATTAACACAAGAATTTAAACACTTACTGACGTGACAAAAAATGCATAGTCCATAGAGGCCTAACAATAGAAGCGTAACAATATTTATCTAAACATATTTTTTACAAAAAAAAAAAATATGTATATATATATATATATAAAATGCTACATGGAGAGGTGACCATTTTTTATAGAAAAAAAATTATTCATTTATTTAATCAATCTATTGCACTGGACATTTTGATATTAATCAAATATACCAACTCTAACACCATTTTTGATATTTAATTTTGAAGCTGAGACGCAATTGAAACCTTTGCCTACCCAAACCATTGCAAACATATTCTATAAGATATTCACTCAGCCCTAGTTCCTGTTGTTTTCATCAACAGATTTCTTTTCAATATTAGGAGCATATGAATGAATGAATCCCTTAAAAAATGTAATAATAAAGTTTCAAAGATATCACAGGCATGCAGACAAATGGAGATCTTCAACGTACCCACAGGAAACCCTTCAGGCCTTTGATAGTTCTCAAACTTGCCACAGGAGCTGGGCTTCTCCATCATGTGCATCATGGCTGGAGATGGAGTAACTATGTGGCACATGATCACATTTTTACATTTCTGAAGCTTATTGTCTTCCTTTCAGATTTTTTGACTTCAAAAGGTAAAGTATCTCAGTACAAAAACACATATGTCAAAAGGCCTGGAGGGTCTTTTGTCGCTAATCGAAATGCCTTTAAAACGTTGCTAAAAAAGCAGCTTTAACCAACTCAAATAACTAGTCCTTAGATAGCATGAATGTAAATATATGACACCTACCAGAAAATTCCCTTTTAATATTGGTTAGGTTAGCAGGGCAGGAGTTACTAATGGAGATTCCAGGAGGTGGAATGCCTGGGTACATGTCCATCAGGTTAGCTGACACAGGAATCTAAAAACACATCGTAATATACATGTTAACTGATTGTACTCTGCTTTTGAACCAACCTTAGAAATTTCTTATTCTGAGACATTCAAAGTATGATCACTTTGTGTAAGGAACAGATTCTAATATAAGATCCTATTTGTCTTTAGTCCCATGCAAATGATGGAAATATGGGATTCTTCGTATAAGCAACACCATAGAAGAGGAGGGAGAAGAATGTTTCACAAGACTATCTATAGTGTCATATTGACCAGTTTTATGTTTCTTAAATACTTTTTATGCTGCTTTGGTCATTTATTGGAGTTTGAAAGCCACAGACCCCAACCAGTTCTACATACTTCACATAGTACTGCAGCAGAAAGTCATAGAAAGGTTTAGAACAACAATGAGGGTGAATAAATGATTTTACTAAAATAATGAACTTTTTTGGTGAATTATTCCTCTAACAGCAGTTAATAACACAGCAGTCATTGACAGACAGATACGCATTAGCTCAGGTGAAGATAGCTAAATCACACCAGTTCCTGAAATACTGACAGAAACAACAGCTTTGATTGGCTCCTTTTAAGTGTTGAAGAGATGGAAAAAGACTCACTGCTAATTAGGACATTAACTAGAGTCACTACAATGTCTGAACACAACATCAGGGAATGTAAAAGAATTTTTGGGTAAACTTTCACCTATCTATGCAACATCAAGTATCCAAATAGTTTTTTTGAAGTGTGGTTGTGAGGTGAAATGTAGTAAGATCAATACCGTGTTGGCCATCTGAAGCCCAGGGTCCATGGAGAGTCCCATGATATCGTCATTGTAGCTTGATTCCAAACTAATGATGTCATCAATGACATCATCCATCTGAGAAAAATCACAACCAATCAGGCGTCAAACAGGGGTTGGCCCCTTGATGTACAGCAGATAACAGGGTCTACATAATGCAGTACAGTATTCCAGTGTGCTGGAAAAGTTCAAATCAATACATCTCTATTCCAAAAATTAGTCCGTACCTGTGTAGTTCCTCTTAGCTTCTTGGAATGTGTCAATGACAAACACTCTCTAATCTATTAACACTTGCTTTAGCACTGCACTCTCTCTATCACACCACGAGTGATGACGCAGTTGATGCCAGCTGTTACAGCAGAACATTCATAAGAATGTTAAGAGTGAGGTGAGTTGCTTTGCTACCACTCTGCTTGAGGCAGAATTTTACGTTTGCTCTGGATCAGTAGGTAATGAGATCCTAACTGATATTTTCTTTAGTTAATACCAATTTATCCATAGCATACTGATACTGAAACACTGTTACAGATTTTTGTTTTGTCATGTTGTCAAAAAATAAGAACTTATCACACACACATATATAGTCAAATATGTACACTAGAACACTAGGGGATAGTTCACCCAAACATTAATTTATTTTATTTATTTATTTGCCCTCATGTCATTCCAAACCTCCTTTGCGTTTGAGGAACACAAAAGATATTTTAACGTATGTTGGTAACTGAACAACAGTGGCCACCACTGACCTCCATTGTATGGACACTAAACCACTGAGACATTTTTCAAAATAACTTCCTTTATAAGACTTTGTGTTTTAGAAAATAAAAAGTCATACAGGTTTGGAATGATATGAAGATGAGTAAATAATGGAAAATTTCCATTTTGGGTTGAACTATTCGTTTAATTTTTTTTGGTACTTATTTGTTATTGCCATCACTCCCCATTGCCTTTTATTTATGTAATAAGATGTTTTATAATTTAGTTTATTAGTAATGGTTTTATCAATCTTTACTACTGATCCCAACAGATTCTCACTGCTGTAATAAAGTAATACTGTAATAAGAGTCATCTTGTCTGGACACAGTGATTTCTAAGACTTTTGGTCATTTCTAAGGTTTTTTGGACATCTGGGTGAAATATGACAGAACAAATTTAAAAATGATAAAATATATGAATTGTATTAATAAAACCAGTAAAGACCTGGAATACTGTACATATTATATGAGAGTAGCAGGTTCATTACCTCTTTCTCACAGTTTGAGTTCAGTGTCAGTAATGCCATGGGACTGTTGGGGGCGCTGTTGCCAGGCCCCGGAGGCATTCCCCCGTGATCTGTGGCCTGGCTGGGGCACGGCAAGCTCACTGCCTGGGACCCAAGCTTTCCTCCCAGAGTAGTGGAGAGATACGCTTTCACCTGCTGCCTCTGAGCCTGCTGGATGTGATACTTGGTGGGATTTTCAAGATGGGTCTGAACCTGGAGACAAGAGAAAAAAAGAGAGGAATTCACTCAAAACTGATGGCTAAACAACGACAGATTCTTACAGTGTTCTGTAAGAAGTGATTTTCAAGCACAAGTGCCAAACATAACTAATTTCTAATATATATACACTATTGGAAATGGCCAGACTTTGCTAAGACTGCACTGTGCTAAAGATCCCACAAAAACCTCACCTAAAGCAAACAAACAAACACACAGCCGGTTAAGGCTTCTGAAACACTTTGATGTCACATTTGCAACTTTCAGTTTTTATTAGAAATGCCAAGCAATGTTAAACTCTGCACCTTAACTGCACCCTAAACTCTGAAACCATATGAAAATGATTAATAATAGTAATAAAACACAAAGCAGAATTAATGTACCCCATATGACATTTACAATACATCTGTAATCATAAATTCTTTGTTAAATGAATAATATTTATTTTTACTCCCATTCTAATCATAGCACAATTATTCATCTTTCAAGAGTTCTCATGTTCCTCCCCATGAGCTATTCAAATAAAATGACCTTTATACTCATTTTCTGACTTGTCATGACTCAAACACACATGACCCTACAGATAGTATTAGATAATCAAGCACACAGTAAATAATTGTAGATTGTATTATTAATAAATATAATAAATGTATTATATAAACAATAAAATAATTTTTTATATATATCAATATATGTACAGAATACAGGCTACTGAAACTGTGCTTTGATTGGCAATATTACTATTTAACTCAATAAACGTTTTAATCACTTTGGCCTATTAGAAGTAACCTTTAAATAAACCTCTTATAAAACCACAATTACATCACTACAAAGACACAATAAATTTACAGATTCTCACCTTATTATAAAGATATTCAACCATCTCCAGCATATTTAAAACATACAGCCCTTAAAGCCTGTAAATTAACCACTGAGAGCAATGACAGTAAGTGTCTGATCCACTGAAACTACTATCAAATAAATTGACTTGACCGAATAAGAATGCAGCTGGCTGTGTCTAAAAATGGGTGAAATACTGATCAGTTTTGCCTGTTGACCAATTAGGGCAAGACACAACAAACACTACTGATCTTGTGCTGTTTTATGTAAAATATGACTTTGAGCATTCGTGGAGCAACTTTGACGTCAGTACAATGTTATAACAATGAAGTCTTTTTTCAGCTCCAGAGTGACTCTCACTCCGGCAACACAAAAGTTTCCCACCTCCATCCTATTTACAGAAGAGACTTTCTGCCTGTGAATTCAGAACATAGCGGAATAATGAAATTTTCAGCACTATAAACGTGAGAACAACTGATGAAACACATGCAACCTCTGACTGTTAGATTATCATCTACAACTCTGACTGTTCTCTAAAGAATGCAAAAGTAAATGGAATGAAAACGGAAAAAATAGAATATGACAGATTTAAGCTTAAAGCAGTAATAAGCAGAAGTATAATCATATGCCCTATTCCCTAGCAACCACCAAAAACACCCTAGCAACTGCATGGCTGCACCTTAGAAACCACTCAGAACAGCTGGTTGCGTAACAGCATGCTAAAAAACACCCAGAACACACTGTATCCAAGTATACCAACTATATAACAAAGCCCTAACAACCACCCAACACATCTTTTCTATTACCACTGTCTTTAGTCCTTATTGGTCAGAACTAGGAATCATTTAACATTTTGATCTGAATGATCTTTCAAGATCAGTTAGTTTCTGACATTGTTTACAAACCCACAGAAAACAAGGGAGAAGTTTAGCAGAATGTCCAAGTTGTACTTTTCCACACAATGAAACTGAAGGACTGACATTGGTCAACATAAAAATAACGAAAAGGAAATCACACATGATCTCTTTAATATCTTAATTGTTTGAGACTTTTGCGTCTTAAATATTTCTCCAGAGAAAAATACCCCTTCGAATTTTAGGAAAATATTTCAACAATTTCTCAAACTGAGTTAAGATTTGCCAAGGTTGCAATCAACATGCGTATTTCTGAAGATTTCAATATGCATCTAAAACCAGATTATTTTATACAATCTTTATTTTTATTAAAACACCTGAGACAAAGTTGATACTTAAATAAAACCCAGCTAAGAACACCATCAAATCTCCTGAGCTACAAAAAAGCAACCTTTGAGCAATAAAACCTTACCCTGATGACAGCCTCAAACCCTATTTAATATCATTATGGAAAAAGCTACAATATCTAGCTAAACTTTTCACTGAAGTTTTCACAGAAGTCAAACATGTTGTTAATGAAAGTCAAATAAATAAAATTCAATCATACATTGTGTCCTGACACCAATCTGGAATCCAATAACAAACCATCATTCATTAGTGCATGGGCACCAGTATACACTTCAGGGCCTGAATGTTTCTCAGTGATATTTTGGAACACACCTAAACAACTCAGTCAAAGGCCAAAAGCCACCAACAAAGATTAGTCTTTTTTGCCTTATCTTTGCCTAACTTGTGTGATGTTTCCATAGATACTTCAAGGCGCCCCTGGCCAGATACTGTCACAAGAAGCTTTTTTCAATTCAGAGACTCAAAGAATAAGTCACATTGTTTGCTGTTTTTGAGTTGAACAAACTTACATTTATGCTGTTGACAGGAACTTTTATCCAGGGTAACTTGCAGTGCATTCAGTAACATTTTTTGGGGATTTACACCCTTGACCTTGGCCACCCTTGATTTGTCAACTAAATCTAACTCATCCAAGATGGTGCACTTGAGTAGGAAGTTGTAAACACTTTTCAAACTGTAAACACACACACAGAGCAGTGGGAAGCCATTCACTGTGTTTCCCGGGGAGCAATTGGGGATAAGGTGCCTTGCAACCTTTGAATTACACATCAAACTAGTAGGACACATCTGCCCCCACAACTGTACTTGTTCTGCCAAGCAAGGATGTTTGTCTAATCACTACCTGCATCACTCTAGTCAGTTTGGATGGTCTTCAAATTTTAGCACTATGTGTACAATTTAACATACATATTTAATTAAAAATTACATATCTGATCCAATGCACACATGACTAGTTTTATACATATTATGTAAAGTTATGTAAAGTTTCAGGTTGATGCAGATAGCAGTGAGACTTTTATTAGTCAAAACGTATTTAAAACGTATCTTGGTTATAAGTTTTTCAGTTTTTCATAAATAAAATTGACGTTACAAAATGTATACATTGTAAATCATCATGTATGTAATGCATTATCATATTGAATACTGCATGTCACATTAAGTTACTGCATATCACATTTTTGTTTATTTTGTGTAGCTATAATGAAAAGCTGTGTGTGAACTGCATGAAACACAGACTAGTATAAGCAAAAAGTCAAATTTATGTTATTTTATGTTATTTTATTTAGTTGTGTCGCTAAACTTGTTTTCGTCTGTTTTCTTTTTTTCCTGCTGGAATATTTTTTGTGAATAATGAATGAAACTGATCTCCTTAATATGTTCCTACGTTAGGAGTTTTTCACTCTTTCAGCTTGTTTTCCTTCTTTCCAATGTTAAATATGCCATGGAATGAAATCAGCTCCTAATTACAGGCATTCTTTGCTGAATTAGCATTGTGTGTGTGCTAAGATTGTTCTTGCCTTTGTCTCCCTCCTTAACCTGATCCTTCTAAAAAGATCAAAGGTCACTTGGCTAATTAGGGGTACAAACTCATCTGAGCTTGAAGGTTTTCACGTTTAAGCCCCAGCGGTTCTGCCTGGTACACCTAAGCTAATTTTGTGTAGCTTTAGAAAGGGGGCTGCTAAGCTAGTCAGAGACGGGCACACTTTTTCTTTCTTTTGATCATTCAAAAAAGGAGCTTTCATCTTCTCTTGTATAACAGGAATTTACAGATTCAAATCTGTGACATTTCAGCAAGTTTAAACAAAAAATATTCTTTGAATATTCTTTATTAAAAGTATTTTCAACCACTCCATTTATAATTAGTTGCACTTCTCTTAATTTTAAATATACAACCTTTGACTGCATCTGATGATTCACCCTCAAAAACAATTACCCCTCAAAAAAAAGCATGCAACGTGCATGCAACGTCACATCCACTCAACTGTGCTCCTTCCTACAAAAAATTATATTTATGAAAAGCTTCAATCAGGATCCAGGCCACATCAACACAAAAACAGTGCTTGTCAAAATTACAAATGATTACCTTTAGCATCAGACCAAGGCTGCATCAGTTTTACTTGATCGTAGTGCTGCATTTGACACTATAGGTCATGACATACCTTTAGATTAATAACAAAATTAGATAGATATTAAGGGGCAGACATTACAGTGTTTAACATCTAGTTTAGTTAATCTAAAAGGGGAATCAATTAATACAAAATGTACACCTGTAAACTAAGGCTTGCCACAAGGATCTGTTTTAGGCCTTCTATTTTCAATATACAAGCTGTCCCTTGGCAGTATTATTAGAGGGATTAGTTTTGACTGTCATGATACTCAATTATACATCTCACCAAGACCCGATGATATTTCAAACGTATTCATACCTAACTGAGTGTGTTAAAGACATAAAATATGGGATGACCAGTAATTTCCCTCTCTTAAATTTAAATAAAACAAAGATTCTACATATTGGACCAAAAGCCTGTAACAAGAAGCTTCTAAAATACAAATTTCAACTAGAAGGATATACTATCATTGCAGCCAGCATAGGACGTTACATTAGACAGCAAATTGTCTTTATATCTCAAATGTCACAAAACAGCCTTCTTCCACCCTAGAAACATTGTTAAGCTGTGAAACATATTATCTGTTCCTGAAGCAGAAAGCTAGTTCATGCATTTATGACCTCCAGACTGGACTACTGTAATGCACTGCTTGGTGGTTGTTTGGCATCCTTAATAAACAAGCTAGAGTTAATCCAAATGCAGCAGCTAGAGTCCTTACCAGAATCAGGAATTACAATTATATAACCCCCGATTTTATCATCTCTACACTGGCTATCTGTCAAATTCTGTATTACATATAAGCTATTGCTACTCACAAGGCCCACAAACGGCTTAGGTCCAATAAAACTGAGCTTTTATCACACTACAAGCGAATGCGTTCTTTAAGATCACAAAACCCTGGACTTTTGGTAGTATCTAGAAACACAAAGTCTACTAAAGTCCACTTTATTTGCCTCCTGTTTCTACCTCAGGATACCCATCCTGTGTTGCTATAGATCACATGAGCTTCAGTGTGGATCCAGCACCTTAAGATGACTTCAGATGACCCAACACTGTGTATAGATGACGTTGACCTCTGTGAGGATGTTGAATGACTATTACTTCTGCTTCAATGCATACACAATATAAGACAACTGCATAATCTGTACCATCTTAGACCTGTGAAATTTAAACCAATAGTACTGTCTCCAATTTTGACCAATAGTATATATTTGTTAGCATTTTATTTCTATGATAATACATGTTGTAGCTGTACAACAATATGCTGTTATTTGATGTTGTTTTATATACTGTTGTAATATATAGTGAATATGTTATAACTAGGTTTAATGAAAGTTCACACTATAACTTCAAAATCTGTTTGTCTTAGTCTATCATGTATAATGTTATCATTCTCCATTCACATACTTCAATAAGCAAAGTGAATAACTCAAATACATACTATGCATACATATACATACTAATCAACTAAGGATCAATTTTCCAACACAATTATAGTAATTCCACAAAATGTATTAACATACTTTAACTCTGTATGTTCTATATTAAAATGTTTTTCCTTCTACTTTCTTTTAGTGTACAGTTGGATTTACATGTGGATTTAACTTGCATTTAACTTAAATGTATATTTAACTTTAAATATCAGTGTTTTATCTATGATATTAGCAGGAGACAAATTATGGAAGGCCTAAATCATAAAATATCCCAGTATTTTTCTTTAGCTTTTATTCATCCTGTAGTATTTTGTAAAGACTGACTCTAGCATGCTGGGTGGTCTTTTAATGTGTGATTGGCTTCTATTAGTGTTGTAGTCATGACCACCTAAACCAAGACCAGAGTGTGTCAAGACCAAAACATGACCAAGACTTTGAGTGACTGAGACTAAACCAAGACCTAGACCAAAGCAGGGTGAGACCAGGTCAAGACCATCACTTCCCAAATTCATCTGAAATACCACTAAATGTCTTGGATTTGATTTTGTGGGCCTTTTTTATTATTATTTATTATTGTTTTGTTCACTAATTTCTTTTCTGATGATCCCCCATTCATCTCTTACCGGGATAACAATACCAAAAGAAATCAAATTATAAATAAGTTATTAATTTGCATTTAAAGAAGAAAGTTTTACATCCAATCACATTAATGATGTTAACTGATAGATTAGGAAATCTAGACTCATCTAAGTCTGGAACCAACACAAGATCGAGACCAAATGCAGTCAAGACCGAGACCATCAAAAAATGATATGAGGTAGGTCTGCAGACCAAGACCCGTCTTGAGTACTACAACACTAGCTTCTGTTGACAGTAGGCAAGACTTCAATATAGTATATTTCACATCTGTGTTTCAGTATGTATGTAAAGAGAACCTTTTTATTCTTTAAATGTTAACGAATAAAATGTTCATGAACTATATTTCTGAACTTGAAAATACCTCTTTAAATGGTAAAACTGCAAAAGTGAGTTACCAAGCTGAGACCATAACATAGCCAGACAATGAACACCTAAACTAGACAAGTTCCAAAAATAAAACCACAGACAGAATATCACCAATTAGATAATGTTGTCACAGCTTACCACTTTTGATCAATGCACACAACTGTTTCCCATGCCAGCAGCCCTGTCACAAACAGTGATAGCGTGGCAAACACTTTTTACTCAATTTAAAAGACTAAATTCAACATAACGGCTCTTACCGAATGACATTAGCAGCTAGACTCCTTTGGGATGAAGCAGATTTTGGTGCAATTATCACAGTCTGTGCACAAGAGCACAGAGAATCAGTAACAGTCTATAGTTCCGCAGACTAACAAGGAATCAGAGCTATGAAAAGATTTTGAATGTAGCTAAGCAAATAGGATTAAAGATGGCTAATTCCAAGAGGCTGGAAACACAGCATGCATTAAAGAGGAATTCTCTAGGGGAAAGATAATCCCCATATGCGTTTTAACACACTTCACTGTCCCCTGCCCACCCCATCCTCGCCCCCTCCTGCATGGACAGTATCATAATCGGACACGCTTGAGCTGATAAAGACGTGAAGTGAGCAGTCAACACAGAAAAACAAATGAATTAGACTCTTTGTGAGAAAACGTTGCCATAGAAAATTAACCCTAACTGTGAAGAAATACAGCTTTACTATGAAATTCTTAAATTCATCCAATTTAACGTTTTTTTCTACCTTTTAACAATTTAAATGTCAATTTTAATCAGCTTGATGCTGTAAGGACATCTTTGTTAAGATCCGAAACATACTTTGCACAAATACATTAATGCAATCTGCGGCACGCTTGTTTGTCATTGTGTTTCAAAATGTAAGATAACGTTACATTCTCAGGATTACTGTAAAGAGGGGTACAACAAACATTAGCATAAAAATTTGTGTGAACATTAGCATAAACATTACTGTAAACATTAGCGCAAAGATGGCGGGGCAACAGTTTGAGGAGAATTGTGCTAAGCAAGTTTATTGCAAGCTATTTAAAAAAGAACACAATATACAGACATTTAAAGGTTACTCTACCACCTCCTTCCTCTTTTCAGGCTTCTTACTGTGACGTGAATATCAAAAAAATCTTTTCTGAACCCCTAACCCTAAAGGTTCCCAAAAATGCCCACTAATACACTAACACTCCAAACTCCCACTAATGGTTGAACCAATATACTCATGTACAGTATATATATAATCTAAAATGCAATGAGAAACAGAGTTTTGAAGATACAGAATGACCTTTGTTACCTTTAGTACTTCCATAGGCACCTGGGCGGCAGCGGGCAGGCCGGGGGGTGCGCTGACGTTGATGGCGGGAGTCTGGTTGACGGAAGGCTGGCCGTACGCTGAGCTCTGGCGTCTCTGCTGCTCACGGCGCTCCTGTTCCTGGAGCTGCTCTCGCATCAGCTGCTGGCGGAGCAGGATACGAGAGGTCACGGCTGAAGAACCCAGCGGGGGCTTGGAAGAGCCATACTGCTGCTCAGAGGGATTACTGCAGACACATAGACAGGGGAAAAGAGAGACAGTTAAGTGAGGTGAAAAAAGGAAGGTTCTGTCAAGGGAAAGTATTTGGTACACGAGATCCAAGGTAACTGAATTATTTTGAGACCTCTGAAGTTCATTAATGACCTAAAGAACATAGACAGACTGCAAACGTGGACGCTATTGGGATAACAGACAAGCTTAGCTTAAATTTACACTGAATGACTGAACCTAAGGTATGTCCAGGGCTCAGACTATCATAGATACTTGAGATGTAATGTAAAACAGCAAAATGTCTAAATGTTGGCCATTTGTATTTGTACTGAGTCTAAGTTTAACAGGTCTTAAATCCACTGTCAGTATTAATAAGCGGGATGTAGCTAATGTCTGTGGTGTTCACAGAACCGGCCCGAACCCTCTTGAAACTAATTCAACATGACAAATCATAACACTGATCTTAGGGAAGGAAATCTTAGCCTCATATTCTCCACCTCTATCTTTCAGAAATAAAGCTTTATCTGAAGGTGAAGACCCAAAAACTGCAAGAAATCCAAACCATGAGTTCGATGACACTATTCTTCATTCTTCACTATTCTTCAACACTGAACTTGACTTCCTCTATATCAGCTGACGTTTTGATCATACGATGTTTACATCGTCTTTCTCACAAAGCTTTGAAGAAATTTTCCCTTTGTTTCGCCATGCAATCGGCGATCGCAGCACCGCAAAGGTCCGAAGGCTCTTCTTCTAGCTCCAGCGGACGAAAACAGAGGAACTTACACAACATTCTCTCATCCACTTTCAGTTCTCTTCATCAATCAATTGGGGAACTGCTGTCTTCAAACGGTGACAAGAAATGCTGCAGATCTGCTGGTGCGGAAGCTGTGAAGATGAGTGCGGAAGCTGCGAAGATCTTCTGATCTTCAGAGCCCCTGATCTTTTTGATGGGGCCTCCAATGACCAGTCAGACAATCCAGCTGTGCAGTAATCGCTCTAATTAGCCTGTCTGGCCCTGTCAAACGCAAGTCTATGGCATTTACTTAACACTGTGCTTTAAACACATGCACTCTCTTTGTCTAAAACAATTCTGTTTATATTTCTGTTTCTAACTGAAAAATTTAAAATCCACTGCTCAACTAAGCTAAATAAGTTTGGTAGAGCTACTGAGTGGAGCGTGTCAAGATGAGGAAAATGTTATTACGTGCTGTAATTATTTAAGTTTATTGAGTCACATAGCAAGTCACAATTTTATAACATTACTATTAATATATAATTCAACTAATGTACAGTCATAACAATAAGTCTCTTTACAAATGCTCATCCAAACAGTACATCATAATTGTATATGGTAAGTTTCTTATTATACAAGTTAAGTCTAGTTTTTAAATTAAAAAAAATTAAAAATAGGAAACCTTTGCACTTTGCCTAATTGGAAACTAACCTCAATCTAATAGGAAACTAATGAAACCTTTGCACTTTGCAATTTTCTGTAATCAGTCCACTAATCTCTGTATTGCATTAACAAATTGAGGAAGAAAAATAAGTCGAAAAAACACAGAAAGAAGAAATGCAGACGCATTGATTCTGGGTCAGCAGCGAGTGTCTCGCGTGTCTTTGATGCATCACAGTTCCTCATTTTAAAAACTGATTAGAGTTCGTCTGGCACTACTGAATCATAACTTTGACAAACTACAGTTTAAGAGTCCATGTTTGACTCACACAGGACCAAACTGCTACAGCTGGACCAAATTTAACATCTTTACTAATGGAAATGTATTGTTGTTTCTGTTTTTGGTCCTTTACTTACTAGTGCCAATCGGCTTTTGCCTAAATCATAAAACTCAAAAGTTCACTTTACAAGTTATATTTATCAACATTCTTGACCTCATTAATATGCAAATAAGAGCGCTATTCACCCATCAATGTTACTGCCAATTAAAATGCAAAAGGAAATGATAACCCAGGGTTTAAAAGTTTACAGAGTGAAATCATGAATACCCAGGATTAATTATTAACCCATCTTAAAGCATGAACAGTGTGAAACACCCCAGGATAACCCAAGATAAGCCCAAGTTTATCCGAGGTTAAGAATGTAAAGTTAGTTAACAACTTAAAGTATGAAAGGATCTAATGTCAAGTGTGTAAAGTGTGTTAGTAAGCCCTACATTATGATTCATAAATTTAAAAAAGTTATTTAAATGAAGTAACTTATGTAAAATGTTCAATTGACTGGCTAATCAAAAATATACACATGACCACATGGTAATTTAATATAGATGCCTTTTTCTCTTTTAATTTCCAGTACAGTATATAGTGATGTATACATACCCATAAAATTGTCCATAATGTGATATGAGATTTAAACATACAACACTCCTCTAATTAAGAGTTAAACAAATTAAATCAGTTTATACACCAAAACAAACTCAATGCCAGTTTCACAAAAAATGGAAAAATCCTTAACAAGGCAAGGAAATCTACTGCTGAATTATCCAGTCCAAGCACATTTTTTGCTGTCATTATAACAACAATGTGTGTGTGTGTGTGTGTGTAATGCTCGGGGTAATTTTCCATTTTCGTGTGTGTGGTATGCATAGGCCATCTCTGCTGCAATGTGTGTATGTGTGTCAGGAAAAACAATGAGTACACAGTCCTGTGTGGCCACACCCCTAACCCAGATGCTGCCCTACCCAATCAGAGTGCAGTGTCAGAAGGAGGCTGACCTCCACTCACCTCAGAGCAGTGCTACACAACATTAACTTAATATGTACAGCTGACTTGAGATCAGTTATGTTTCATAATGGTGTAAAATAACAAAATATGGCACAAAGGAAAAACTTCGATCCTAGTGCATTTTTGGGAAAATAAATTATAATAAACTTTCAATGGTCTTTGGAACTGAAGAATTAATGACAATAAAAAAACAAAAGCACAAAAACCACTAGTGATATAATAAAAAACCATCAGGACACTTTGACACTCACCTCACACTGATTCTACTTTAGTAACAGCCTGAAGTTACCAGACACAGATATATTAATAGTCATGGCAGATTTTGTTATTTATAGCTCATCCAAACAAACACAACAAACCTCCGTCACCCAAACTCACACACACAGACTCAACACACTCCTGCTTCACTCCTCCACAGGTACTCACAAGCGGCTGAAATGAAAAGCACACGGTCTTTGCACTTGGACTCCCAGAGCCTCCATCTTTATTAGCTGTGCTGAAGGTGCACTGCGTGCCCTTGGACAGCTCCAGGAGTCACGCTGGTTGGGCAGAGCTGGGAGCGTGTCAAAAGGGGAGGCACCATAGGCAGGGGGCAGATGAAGAGAGAGGCAGACAAGCTCACAGAGGTAGACACGCTACACTGTTGCACATGTCAGTGAATGAGCATGTAACCGCGCATGTGTACACATATGAAAATGCTGATGTCATTCAGTCGTCATATTTACACACAAGCATGTTTGCCTTTGATAATGCAGATGAATTGGGCAGAATACATAACTTTTATTAGTGTTTCACCTCCGAGAAAAAAAATCCTTTTTGAGCAACACGTTATCTGAGGTAATTGTTCTCAAAACACTGGTTATTCATGATTCAAATACTGTATGTGTATCAGTTATATGCCACACAGTTTTAAAAAACGTTTTTAACTGTTTTATTAATTTTTAAAAACTAAAAATAAATTTTCGCCTATTCCGCCTAGTCATCTTATCGTTTTATTTTGGTATTGCATCACTCATAGCTCTTAAACGTTTAAAATAGAGTTTAGGATGATGTATGTAACCACAATCATTAGCTTGTGGTTACAGCACAATCTTAAAGCCTTGTCTCTTGTCAAAAGGCTTAACGTGCCCGCAGACTTTTATAAATGTGACGTCTGTGTCCGTACCATTCTTATCAATGAGAGCGTAAACTTCTATCTCCCTGCTCCCAAATATTAAATCTCGTATCTCCGATTAAACATGCTTTTGGGGAAATGTTGTGTTAATGTTGGTACACAACAGTATATGATAGCAATATAAGGTATAATACCAACTTTAACGATACAATGTTTAATAACTTTAAGTTTTTTTATTTCCTGAAAAATTCAGATTTTGGACAGCGACGATATACAGTATGGTACATTAGACCTCACAACATTGCGAGTTTAATTTAGTGTTGTAAAAATTTAATTTTTATTCCCAGTTTCTGAAATGGAAAAAGGAAAGTGCCAGAACTCTCATGTGCACAAGCTGCTCTATGCAAATATGCAAAACAGCATAAGCATTCACGTGATTTGTTAGGATTGTTGAAACAAATTGTCTGAAGTAGCATTTAGGTGTATTTACACAGACTCTTTAATGCATCTCAGAGGGGCATGAATGCATTTATACACATTTATGCTTTAAATTTACGTGATGATAGTTACATAAACTATACTATGTTTTATTACAATAAAATTTCAATAACTAATATTAATGGGTGAAATTTGGACTTGTTTTAAAAATTCTGATGGCATTTCTGACTAATTTGAATTGTCCTGCATGTACCTGTTAATGGGACCTTCTGAATCTGTTGTCTCAAGTGAGTGAGTGGAAAAACAGAGCGGTTTCAATGGATATTTGGCAAAGTGATACAGAAAGCTTTTAGCATGGATGTGAATCTTCTCCACTGCACTTTGCTTATACAGTTCATACTGTACAGTTTATCATGCACCAAAGGTGCACCTCAGCCTGAGCAAAATGGTCAGTAGCTCAAGCCATGTAGTCACATCCCTGGTTTTGAATCTGAGTGCCAAAGTATCAGCAACATGTGGGAAGTGGTGGCACTTAGTGAAGGTAAGATAAAGATTATAATAATGATGAATCAGGTTTTAATTGCACATTTTTACACCAAATTGGAATGAAAGTGCTTAAAGTATATATATATATATATATATTTATAACATTAGACATAATGTTATATATATATTTATGTCTAATGTTCATTTATCACACTCAAAATACAAGGTCAAATGAAAAGTCAACTGGGGCGCAAAGCATTATGGGAAAATGGAGTCAGTTGTGCTACTCTGAACTCAATGTTTGTGTCAAAACTGCTGTGAAACAAGACTGAGAAGTAATCCGTCCCAGACAAAAATAGATTCTGCAAAAACAAAACTGATTTTGCTAAAGTGAGGCTGATATTGAAAGAAGCTCTCTCCATGTGTACAGTGTGTTGTGAGTAATTACTGCTCATATACTGTATAGTAGGACCCTTTGTTTTTTTTACAGCATGGATGGGAATAACTTCAATGTCAACTTGTTGCCTCCCTTTTCCATAATTAGGTTTCTTCATTATCTCCTTGTTTGTTAGGATAGAACTGACTTCTAGCTCCGGCGTCTGAGGCCTAGACATTACATAAGTTGAGAAGTTAACTGTGGTAGTGAACTAAGGTGTAGGGTAGATTCTTTATCCCTTTTTGCCTCTTTGTTGAGAAAGAAACATGAAATATGCCATCTACAGAGTATATAGTCTACTCTGACTAAATTTACATCAATATTAATATTTATGACAAAAGCGCTACCTGATTGGTCAGTGAAACGGCAGATCTGTCAATCTTATAGGCTCGATATGGGGTGGGCTTTAGGGATAGAGACCAATCAGATCACAGCTGTCCCCAGCATTTATGTTTCCCAGTCTGGTATGTTGCGAACACATGATCAGCTGAATACCATTAGCTTTAGCTTGCTAATCTGTCGTTGAATGCTTTTGTGAGGAAAATAAATTATTAATAGGACATTGTTAATAGGACAGAATGTTGCAGATGACAGATGTTACATTCACACTGCTAGTTTAGAGTAAATCTGAAGGGACCTTCACACCACTAGATCTCATTCACTTTCAATAAGAGCACAGCCACAGAGGTTATGAGACAGAGGTATTCGCAAATGCAGAGCAACTACCAGTGGAACTGGAGTCATCACTCCTGTGACCCATCTCCTCGCAGTGTGGACTGCCATATCATAGGGTGCCATATCGCAGTGCAACATAAACAAAACATAGCAGCTAAATATTGTCCATTTTAAATTCATGTTCACTTTAATAATGACAAATAAGAATTAAAGTCAAATCAACACTTATTTTACACAATTGTTAAAACCAATGATGTATCATAATCATTAACCCAATGCGGGCAATCCAGTTTGGCATTTATAAAGGTTTACAAAGAGCATTAAATTCAACAGTAAGCTCAATTTCTGTGGCACAACACACAAACCATTTACAGTACACAGGCATAAAACATGCATTCACTACTTTGGTATACAAAATACAAGAATAAACTCTTACCTCTGTGTCACTGACAATAGACCTTCATTCCAGTAACTGTGCTACTGTTCACACTGAGCGCATTTAACACTGCATTTATGCTTGAAGTCTAATGATACCACCATGAGTCAACCTCTTTACTTGTTTTTTAGTTTTTTCTTCAGTTGTTCAACACTCAGCTTTATTCACCCCTGCTGGAAACACTGACGCACTCACAGTTCACAGAATGAGGTGACAAGGAGGAAACATTTTGGAAGAGTTACTAAAACTGTAGGGTTTCGTTTTAAAGCATTGCTCTAAACTGATTCACAGATTTATTATCTATTTCAGGCTTCTGCTACTAAGTATTACAATGCATTCTGATTATTTTGGCATTTATTTATCACTTTGCATAACAACACTGCACTATTGTTGCATTTTTTAAGTTTAAATAGCCAACAAAATAAAACACCATCTCATGGCTATTTGTAACTTTAAAATTTTTGAATATTGAAGGCTAGTTCATATTAATTTGTAGGATGTACAGTTAGCTTTGCCCTGTGACAAATGAAACATTTTTTGATTTTATTTTTTAGATTAATACAGGAAAGCTATACTTTAAAATGGTTATTCTGTCATGCAACAGCCATTTGTTACTGGAAAAGTACAATTCTTTTAAAAAAAGCCAACTGTAGAAAAAACTGTAGAAAACAATACTGAGAAAAGTATAGTTAGTTACTCTTTAACATTCTTGACTTACACCAATTCAATTAATATTAATGAACAAATAATAACACATAAGAAAGGGCCAGCATAAAAAGGCTGTAAACTGTAATATGGTTCTATGACTACAACATATGACTACAACAACAATGTTAAAAGACAAACCGTTTTTACAGTGTTTAAATTATTTTGTTTACATCAGGCTAGAGGCTCCAGCTCAAGTTTCCCAGTGCTGCTAAAGGTCTCGAATGTTCTCCATGTCTCATTACCCAGATGACACAACACCGATTGCACAACTGCACTTGGGTAAGTTGTGTTCTTGAGGAGACAACACTGCATCCCTGCTTACTTACTAGTGTGCTAACTAACTTAAACTTTGTTGGTTTGTTGTTGTTGATATCATATTTGATGGTACTGGTATGTTTTTTGTATTTTGTGGAACGTTCATCTTGGTAGTGCCAGGCAGTTATTTTCTATGCAGGTAACAAACATAAGAACAACTAATGTCAATTTAAATAGGAAAAGATCAAAACTTGTTTGTGAAGTTTATGTTTTAATAATACATTTAATTGTATACAGTTTTCAGTAATAAAATCTGACAGTAACGGTATAATAAATTGTGATCCTTTAGTAAAAATAGATCTTTAGGTGGGACTGAAAAACCTGAAAAATATTCTCTTCCCCTTATCTTGGTTAAGAGAAATATTAAGTAAAAGTTTGCTACTGCAAAATTATGAAATTCATTTGAAATTGAAATTAATTGTGAAGTAAATTTTGTTTTTCAAGCTAATTGCATCATGAAGAAAAATTGCATTGCAGAGGTTTATAAGGTTTATACGTTTGAAGATTCACAACAAAACCTAATTTTGGGAATTTTGGGAGAGGACACTGAAAACAAAAAAAAAACGGGAAGTCTTGAAATCTGACTCAGGAGTTACGCTGACCACCACCTAAAAATACACTCCACCATTCCAGCATCTTGCGTCAAACATCCAACCATAGTGGCCTTATAATCAAAAAGCAATGACAAATCAGACCACCTTACACATCCTTATCAGTTATAGTGCAGTGAATCAACAGCTAAGAACAGTAATCATCAATCTCCACCCTTAGAAGAATTCTAAACACCTCATCCACCTTATTTAACAACAACTAACAGCTTATGAATAAAAACAAGAGTTTCAAGGTAACAGAAAAAAACAGGGAGTGTTGGACACAGTCCAGTGACTGAACCAAAGATGTAAGGATGTTCCTTTCACCTGCCAGTGTTACTTGACTGCAGAAACACCTGTTCCTTGAAACTCAACCACTGCCAGATGAGTTTCAGTGCCTGATCCATATCAAGACTACAGAACTGATATCCTGACACAAGCCAAATGCCATGTTACCCCTGCAGTTGCTATCAAAGTCTTAAAGATCAACAGTATATATAACTCCCGTTATATTGATCATTTTTATATGACTTTACATCATTTCAAATTTAGCAAAAATGCCCTAAATGTAGGGCAAAATTGAAGCTGTAATGTTCATGCAACAATTTTTCAGACAATAGTGAGCAGGCATCAAGTCACATGCTAAATGTTTATGCCATCCAACTTCTCTTTTACTATGCTTTTTTATTTCAGGAAATGTAAATTGTATTAAGTAGGGTGGAACAAAATGGCTTAAACAAGTGTGTTGATTTTCAGTGAAGATGTGTTGTGTTCATGAGAATCATACATGGTTAAAAGGATAAGAAAGTCAAATTCAATTATTAGTTTAGGTTTTAGTATTAGCTTTGTGTGTTAATGAAATGAACAACAGCTACACAGTTAGGTAGATAAACGCAAAAAAGACATGTCAACTTCAATCAAAACATACCAAATGATATGTGACATAACACATGTTAAACTGGAACAAAAAGGCTTCAAACCAGGATAAATTTTTAAAAATGTGTATCCTTTTGTGATCCAACACATCAATTTAATTACACTCAGTATCCCAGCAACAAACCAAAATAGCCCCCAACTTTACCCAAAGCATCTGAGGTATTAGTCTGTGCTTCTAAATTTATGTTGTTAATTTTCACCTCATGGCGGCCAGAGCCGTCACAGAGCCGTCTGTCTCATCTAATTTAAGATCTCTCCATCTGGCAATGAGGCTTCATAAAACAGTTTAAAATTTAATTTAGAGCTGTTAAAAACAATTATAAATCATTTTGAGTTTTTGTCATGATCTGATATACAGTACAGTGAATTATATTATTTTAAAAGAAATTTGTTTTGTAGTATTTCTGTCTATGTGCTTACTGCAATATTTAATATTCAATTATTTAATATTCAATTATTTAAATATTCACTAAAGCATAATAAAAATATTTTCAATATATAAAAATATAATTATTATGTTTTTATATTCTACTACACAAAGTCAGAGATGAAGAGAGAGATAAGCAAAATTAATTCACAAACCTTCAATAAAGATCCAGAATGTTCATGCATCTGATAGACCTAAAAAGTCAACTTAACAAATGCAAAAACAACCTTTATAAAAATTAAAAAAGAATGAAAATTAAAACCTGATTTTATATCTCCAAAACAACTTATTTTGTCCAAAACTCGTATGTAACAGACTGCGTGCATATGAAACGTTCCCTAATGATTCACATGTAATTTCTGTTCTGTTCACACTCACTCAAGTCTTTACAGTCGAAGCAGCAAAGCCTCTGTTATAATCTTTGATCTCCTTGTCTCTATTTTGACTACAAAATCATCTGTTTACCCATTTCTAACCATATCCCGGTTCATACCATGACCGCATCTCCCTGATATACCTGTTAAAACGTATAGCACCAATGGTAACCTAAAATCAGCATTAATGCACAGATGTATTCTGTGTAGGTATTCCATCACACATACAATTTCCTGTATAGACAATTCTAAAATCATACAAAACACTCTGCAGGAAATACTTTGGCACCTATCATTAGGAAAATATAAAAAAACAAAAAACATTATAACACATTATAATGCCTAACAACTTTATTTTAAAGATTTATTATTAATATGAATTAATTTAGTTAGAATTAAATTAAGCAATTTCATAAATATTTATATTTTGATAAACATTACATAGCATTACATAGCATGTGTAAAAAAACTTATTTAAGTTGGTCTCCAAAAAGTGTCGCCAAAGTTCATCAAACTTATTAAACAGTATATTAAGTTAGATCATTATACGGACATATATGAGTAAATATTTGAAGATGATGTTGTATCCTAAGGCGTTGTCTAACTGTAACACCCATCTACGCTGCAAGCTAAGCAACGCAACCAACTAGCGCGCTCCCAGCAAGAACTGCAGTCTATGATGCAAGCGGACGCTTCTGGTTAGTTATAATAAGCGTCGAAAGACCAAACTAGTACAACAACTAATAAAAAGCAAAACAAAAAACAGTTATTTAGCATATGTTCTGGGCATATCTGACTTTTTAACGCATGCAATATAACAAAAGCAGTTCGCATCACAGCTGTCAAAGGCAGAAATAAGAGACGCGCTCGGCTTAATTCACCGACCTGTTTTTGAGCGGCTGACTTCTCAGCTCGTAATATGTTTTAGGCTCTTCGTGAAATTCCTCACCGACTTCAAAGTCGGGCACGATCCCCGATTCTGACTGCATTTCCGAAGTTGTCAACTTTCGTCAGCTCCCAGGTAGAAAAAATAAAACGTCAGTTCAAACCCGTACTTTCAGACGCACGAAGTGCCAGCCACCGTGATGTCAAGCTTTCAGTTCTCGTGCGCTCCAGTAGTATGCCTGTTCAGTTTTGTAGTCCATAAAGAGGACTGTTTAAGTACGGCGAGTGGAGCTAAATAACGCCTGAAACTACAAATCCCACAATAGACGACGGACTGTGACAGTAACGTGTCAGCAGCTGCGTCATTCATTACAAAGTTGTCGACTGCGCTTTAAATGTGCACAGATAAATGTAAGTTAAATGAATTTTAAACATTTTAATGGTTAAATTATTAAAATATGTTTAGAATAATAATAATTACCGAATTATTAATAGTAATTAATGGTAATATTATAAGCCAAAGCAGTAATTATGTAAACAGAACAATTAATGGCCACGCGATGGCAGTATAATCAAATCAATAAATTATTTTTATTAATCAACATTATTTGACCCTGACAAGTTGTCATCTTGGATTAACGAATGCTGGTTTATTAATTCAACCTTTTGTGCAGAACTAGTCATAATTTACTAGTAATAGAGAATTAATTTATTCCTCTGTAATTTGAACCAAGTAAACACTAAGACTATAAAGTAGTTTAGCAAAATTATGAATGGACACGTCAACAAGTTACATTTTTACAATAAGAGTTAAAGGTTTTTTATACCTTCTGTTTAAACACTTTAAGTCTATATTAGGTCTTTGGACTCATATGTGGGATTGTTATACCTGACTCACCTGATCCAGGATTTTTATGTGTCTTTGAATTTATATACATTCATCTATTTTTCTTGTGCAAATTGCAAAAACATTCAATTGTGTGCTTAACAATTGAGTAAAAGAGTCTAGACTGTCAGAGGAAATGAAGACATAAGAAGTTCCACCTCAGAATCAAGTTGCAGAAAGTATGCAATACATTACAACTGCAATAACTGTGAAACACTGTGTTAAACTAAATAAACACAGCAGTCTGTATGAAATAATAAAAACTGTGATTTGGAAATCCATTAGGTAAGAGAACCAACAACTGTTTTAATTTTAGCACATTTTACTATGATTGAAATATAGTAGAGTCATTGTAAAGGGATTAGAACATGTAAAATATTCAGGTTTATTAATGGCCATTCTCCACCAATCCAATCAAATCCACCAGCTGAGTGACATGCATGTATATGTAGAAGATAATCTTTTCAACTTTTAATTAAACTGACAGTGTACAGGGGTTTATCCTACAATAATTGACTCACAGCTGTGTGGCCATTGAGCTACTCATTCATTGCAGATGGTGTGCATGTGTTTTGGGTGGGGACAAAAAGGGGAGGGTCTTATGGGCATTTACCCAGTGGGCATTGAGAAGATGCTATTAAAGCAGGCTCTTTGTTCATTGATGGTTGTCATTTTTTGACAAACTCCAAAACCTGAGCTTTATTGGTTCCAGTTGTGCTGTACATAGGCACAGCTTTAAAATGTTTTAGTTGTTGTTTACACTGTATAATGAGCTATATATATATATATATATATATACACACATAAGAGTAATGACTTTAAAATACAGTACAGCTCAGAAAAGAGCCGAGACATCAGATTTGTATATGAGGCGCCTTTGCCCTGGCTACAGGTTCAATAATGCTAATGTATCTTCACGCAGTGTATCGCCTGACCTAAAAGACTTTATAATTTAGCACTCATGGTCACTTATTTTGTCAACGTACTAATATGATCGATGAAGAAAGATTTTAACGGAAATATTCCAATAATAATTTAATTGCAACCTGACGTGCAGTATAATTACGCGTTAAATAGCAACATGTTCGGCACTATGTTTCTATTATTTAGAATGATTTAACTGCTTGTATAGACAGTTATTATACCCCAACCCATTTCGTTGTCTTTAAATCAAATAAACATTAGTTAAACGTTTGACATACAGTGGAATGATTATATTTAGCAATAGAGCACCGGATGAGCAGTAATCGACGAGCGTTGTGTGCTGTGAGGGGGCGATGAACGTGTGTGTGTGTGTGTGTGTGTGTGTGTGTGTGTGTGTCAGACAGTGTAGATAGCGGCATGGCCCCAGTCTCATTGTAGCCGGTAACGGGAAGGCGTGGTGAGTGACTGTAGAGCTCAACGCCTCAGCGTCTGATCACTGTATGAAAAGATGCTGAGGGACTAAGGCAGATGTGCGGCGGTAGATCGGACAGAGACTATCTGAATTGCACGGAAACGCCCTTATAGAAAAGGTAAAATTTCGTATTCATCAGCTTTCGCGTTTTATTATTAACGTATATCTTACAAATGGGCTTTTGACAACAGGCTGAAACCACAGCACGTGAAATACAATGAATAACGAAGCGATATTCTTGTGTTTTATAATTTTTAATTAGTTAAAAACGTGGCTTGGATAAGCTTTGATACAGCTTGTATGCAAATAATAACATGCATTCTTTAACATTATTACGGGCTTTGTTATTTTGCATTAAGGGCAATACAAAGGTGGGATCTGTAGGCTAATTATCAGATAGTCACCTAACCCACCCATTAATTACAAAATTACGTTTTACATGATCGTTTTATATTGTATGAAGCAGCACGTGTGAATAGTGTGTATAGTGAACAGCATCTGTCAGATTTACAATATATCAGATGCATTACAATGGCAATAGTTGTTTAAATGCTGCACGCGCCTTTGAAGCGCAAAAATGTTTAGCTCTTTAGGTAGGCAGCTTACTGGGGTTTAAAACACAGCCAATATGTATAGTTCTTTCCGGATATCAGTTTCTAAAGGCAGACTGGATTGTGTGAGCTCTCAGAGGTTTGTGAAATTACATTTCCTGTTTGATGACACACACTACGGGAAATTACATTAAGGACATATGATGTCATGACATATTTTGGCACATGTGTATATTAGTTAAACCCCCCCATGGTTATTAAGAACATTTATGTGTACATGTTACATTGTATTTTAGTCTTGAGCAATTTGTTTTGTAGGGTTTAATTTATACTGAAGAGGGAAATAAAAAAATAATAATTCTGTGGTACTTAACATTGTTTCAGTGCCCTGTTGATGACACTTCTTATTTTACATATTCTGGTTTACTTCAAATATTTAAAATCTGAACCTGAACTGTATGTTGATCTTGTTATTGGGGCTTTCTAATGTTTTGAATGAAATTTTTACAGTCAATTGCATTTTATTTAAACACCATTTTTGTTTTTCATCTTTTGTTTCTGAGGTTTTGGGAGACCAGACAGGCCCTCTCATTCTTCATATGATGTTACTCGTTCATACTCGAAGGTTTACCTGAAATTAAAATGAGGTCAAGAGACTGAATTGAAATTTGCATCCCTTTATTTGCATGCCATGCAATAGATGCTCTACAATGGTTGACGCTTTCCAAAAACAAGTGCAACCATCACAAATTCCCCAAACCTTTTACTTAATGTTTCCTTGTTTTCCTTAAACCAATCAGGTGGATTTGACATAAGACTCCCTTGTAAACAGGAACCTGAATTTAAAGGGTTTGGAAATGAGCTTTTTAGTGAAAACAACTGCAGGAAATGTAGAGGAAGTCCTGTCAAAAAGAGAAGGCAACTAATTGTAAACAATACATTGGAGAAGTAACTTATTGTTTCCGTGTTGGATGTTCCTCCGAAAACATCAAGTCTCTGGAAGTGACAGTGTTTTACGTCACGGTAAATTACCGCATTCTCTTCACTTACAGCGAAATCTCCTTCATGTTCATGTTTTACACATCTCACGATCATTGTGCTTTTTTGGTACCAATTTAGTTAAGGGCATATGACCTGTAGTGTCTGTGTGTATTTTTAGTTCAGTGTCATTTCTCTGTTCCGTCTTATCATCTCTTGAGTTGTAGCACATGGTTGGCAGGCATCTGGATGGGATAGAGTCTCCTGATAATTCACTATAAAGCCAAATACAACACAAAGAGTAGCTATTTATGCTGAATCTTAAGGAAAAACTGTCAAGTAAGGTCTGGATCATATTAAACTCCAACGTCAAAGCTTGAAATTATATTTTGCTTATTATTTTAGCATCATTAAGATGCATATTTTAATGACAGTTAGGCTTTGTGTTCACACTGCATGTAAATATGAATTGGTATTCAGATTGAGACTGATCATTCTTACTGTGATGAAATCAGATCTGTTTGTTCAGACAGTGTAGTCAGTGTCCAGTGTTTGTACATTGGTTGCAATGGTAATGATGTAAGTGTCTACTGTGCAACAACTGAGAGTAGCAGTTTGTGTGAATAGGTTGAAAAATGTGTATCTGGTAATGTCATGACATATTTTATACTGGTCACTGAGAGTTGAAAAATCTTAAAACGCTGCGCTCGCCACTTGTCCAGCTGTCCAATCACAGTTGAGGAGAGGCAAGACAAATACTGACCAACCATCTTAATTGTATAACGACTATTATTGCTGTTCTCTAAGTATTCCTGCCTGTAGCAGATGATTTACCTGATATTACAATGTTAATATTTGCTGATAAACTATCTGATACTAGTAGCACATTACATCCGTAGAGATTTTGTATCATAGCAACCACAACATTTAAATAACGCTGTGTCAAGCATCCACACCTAGCATTTTAAGAAGAGTGCATGATGTTTTTAGTAGCCTAAAAACTCTCTGGTGAACACACAACCTAAAATAACATAAGCAATTTTGTGAATTTCAATGTTCACCATCAAATTTGACTATATGGAACATGAGGTAATTTGCAATCTGAGGAAAGAGCAAGCAAATATAATGCTATATAAAATATAATGCTATATGTATTCTTGTCAAATAAAGCAGTGCGCTGAAACCAGTTCCCACGTGAATGATAAACTGAACATGTTCTCACACAAGTTCTTGCGCACCTGAAAGGCAAATATGTTGTTTTGTAAAGACATCTGAGAATCAAATCCAGTTTACCTTCTAATTCAGTGTTGCAATACCTGTGACCTTCAAAATATCAGAGATGTTATATGCCAAACAGCTGCTGTTTAGACTATGACCTGCAGGTGGATTTCCTAAAATCTCTGAGGATTGCAAAAATACGTAATTGTTTGCCCAAGCGACTGGCAGACACTCAACCAGCTCTAATCACCCATAAGATAGGAGCTTCAGAGCTTCAGACGGGACTGTGTGTGTGTGTGTGTGTGTAATCACTCTAGAGCTGGATACTGTGACATGATATTGACCTCTATTGTTTAAGAGAGAAACCAGAGACAGCAGGCTATCTTCTTATATGTGCATAGTGAAACATCTGTGTTTTTTATACCGGCTACTGTAGGATCTCTTCATATGCTGAGTCATATTAGGTCTTTATAAAAAGATTTAATGTCCTTAATCGTTTCGCAAGGATGCCCTCCACAAATGTTAAACAAATAAAATTTTACAAGACCATATGCCTCAGTAGCTCTTTTCTAAAACCTAGTGAGATTCCTCACTGTCTACCTACAGTACCTGCTTTCATACATACGCTGTTTTCTGTTTAAAAATACTCTGGCAGTGTGCTGGCTTAAGAAGTTCTGTATTGAGGCTATGTTTGAACAAAGCTGTCAGATTAATGTTTTGATCAATTTTGATTGTGTGACGTAAGTCTGCTTCAAAGTTTGAGCCTATAAGAGAGTGAAGCTGATTTAATGGTGAAGCTGATTTAATTACTGCATGCCTTTAATTGTGTGTTATGGATAGAATACATGTGATGCTGCCTTGGAATTAGTTCAAGGTGTCTTAGAAGATCGTGCAGTTTGAAACAGCTTTATCAACTCTAGATTTTTGAGCGGAACACTTTAACATTGTAACTCTATAACATAAGAAAGTAAGAAAAACAGTGTGATGCTTTTAAGGTCTGTTTGTGCAATGTTTGAGAACTCATTTAGAGAATTGCTCTAGGTGTGTTTCCACAGTTTGTTGCATTCATTCCCAAATGATGGCCCATTGGAATACTAAAACATTAATCAGAAGGATGCAAGTCCAAAGAGTCCTGTTGTACAGTACATCTGTTGTGCTCTTGAATGAGCCACTTAACCCCAAACAGTCTCTCAAGGGATGTTCTAACTCAGTCCATGTAGCTGCATCACAACACCATCTGTGCCCAGTGTGCAAAAGAATTGGCTCAAATCAATGGCTCTGTCTCAAATTCTAATGAACTGACTTGCCTTGCCTACTGCCTACATAGACATCCGTCTACCTCAGCTTCCTAAGCTGAAGTACTCAAACTACTCACAGACTAAGTGCGTCAATTAGGCAAGGCCAGGCAAGTTTATTTCAAGGTGCATCCTGGCACTCTAGTGAATGCGCATCATTCGAGACTAACACGGAAGAAATTGTTAAATAAAGTCATTATATTTTGGGTTTTTTTTACACACAAAAAGTTATCTTGCCGCTTTATAAAATAAAGGTTGAACCACCGTGGTTACATGGACTGCTTTAATAATGTCTTTACTACTGCTGTTTCTGTTGTTGATATTGTCCTGATTCAGGGGAAAGATTGACGGGGGGAAGAAGCTCTTTCTCATTCTATCTTGGCCATCAAGCAAAAGGTTACCCAGAATATATGAATGAGGTAAAACACTGGAAGCAGATTGATTTTTTTAGCGTCATCCTCTTGTTCTCTTTCGCACTCACAATTTCATTGGCCATTGCCCTTCTGCTAGTCAGGACAAAGTTTACACCCGATGACTGGTAGGCCAGATTTTAAACCAGTTTAAAATTCATTATAGCATCTATGCATATTTGCAGTGTATCTCTTCTAGTGCCCACTAGAAGAGCTTTATGATGCTGCGGTTTTGGCCTTTTATTTGCATACTAGTTTTTGCATATGAGTTTTTGTCTTAGTGTTTGTTTAGTGTGTTTGACTTAACTAAAATCAAACCACATCAGTGACTGATCTGAGATGGACAGGATGAAGAAGCAAACTCAAATGCCTACTATTTTAAATAGCATTTGAGCCTTCAAAGCCTACAAGCATTGTCTAGGCAGGCAGCTTTGGGTTTGAGCCTCAGCTATTTTCCTTTCAGCAAATGTCAGCTTTGAAAATAAGAAATATCTCTGAGAAGCTTAAGCACTACAGAACCACAGATAAGTCATGTTAGGTAGCATGTACAGCTTCAGGCTGCTGTGAAACGCTACACACGTGTGCAGCGAGAGCTGTCAGCTCACGTTACAAACACTCTGAGTCTGAATCAGTGACAAAGCTGTATCCTCAGTTCATTTACGGCTTAAAAGGCTCTTCTGCCCCCCTTCCGCAGGGACTGCAGTCTGACTCTGTTGCTTTGCACTGCAGAACTAGTGCAGTTTCTCTCGAGGAAAGTCTGCAGTTCCTAATGCTGCTGGGAGCAGTTCTGCTCTGATGAGACACCAACATGATGCTCAGCAGGTACTGATACCACAGCTAAAATAGATACAGTCACCGAAACAAAGCACTAACACTTTCAATTCCAATGCTAATTGTAGTGTGATCGTTACAAAAACGTTAACTATGGTGAGAATGATTTCTGCTAAAATGGCAAATGTTACTTGTTGCCACATTTGATACCACAGCAAAAATTAATCAACATACTATTCTAAAAGTTAATCATTAAATAAATAAAGAAATACATTGTTTTTATTTCTAAACATTTTACAAGTAGTAGAATAAATTAAAATAAAGATACACATTAAGTTAAAAGTGCTTTATGTTTTTGGAAACAACAGTGTAAAAATACATAGCAAACAATCACATATAACAAATATTAAAAATACTTAAATACAAAATAAAATAAATTATTGGTGTAGTTTGCTAGATATAATAGGTCTTCAATAAAAATAATTTGATGTTGTTTCATTTTTTTGTAGGTCTCTTAATTTGGCATACTCGCTTTGAGTATTGCTACTTTTACTAGCTCATTTGACTGGAAATTATAAATTGGCATATGCAAAAATTCTATATCCAGGCTAATATTTTACCAGGCTAACATAATGCTGGGTCATCTTGTAACATCTTTCAAACTGTTCACAAGTTTATGCGACTGTTTGTGACTTGATTTAATAATTTATACAGTATAGTGTATTTGTTTTTATAAAACACCACTTATTAAAGTATATCTTAATGTTATCATTAAAAACCAAATAATGACTAGACTGATTTGAGTCTTTCACATAACACAGCAGCACTTCTTGGTTCAATTTAGGTCAGACAGAAAACACAAATGACTTGCAGTTCAAGTGAATCAGATTAATTCAGTCATTTCACCAGCTTATAAAATGTATTAATTCAGTAGTGAGAACACACTGGACAGTGTTCAAACATAACAGATTAAGGGTTCCTGACCCTCGTAATTAAAGTTCTGACCAGACTGTTAACACTGAAATTTCCAGTAACACATAATGGTAAGCAGGAGCTGATGTCCTTGTGGTCACAATAGAGTAATTACTAGCATAAGAAAAGCAACAGAAGCCTAGCAGTTGTTGAACAATGGTTGTGACTGTAGTTGTCTGTATCAGTAGTTCAGTACAGGAAGTCTCTGTTGAGCCTCTTTTAGTTGTTTTTAATTGCATCTTTCTGTCATGTTTGAATTATTATCACACACTGAATTTATATGAGTGTGTCTTGGCACCAGGATTGTTGGTTGGACATTGTGCTGCCTTTTGGCACTGAAACCTGTATAAATGTGCTTAGATGCCCACACACACACACACACACACACACACACACACACTTCTATACTAACTGAATTACACATGGATTGAATTAAGATGTGGAGGAATTTTTCTGTCCAGATGGTCAGGGGTCATGACCAGACATTCAAGTGTTGGATGAGCAACAGTTGGATGAGAGATGGAGAGATAGACAGAGAGTGACAGAAATGAGGACAATGCAGTGACAAACACATACAACAGCAGCCCAGGAGGGAGATACTTCAGAATTGGAACTGAGGTAAACATATGTTTGACAAGGACTTGTTGTTTGAGAGAGAGCATCCTGCATTCATGATTGTTTACGAGGATGTGGACGGACAGGAAGACATTGTTTGCCAGGAGCAATGTTTTGCTTGTTGTGAGGCAGGGACTTGATAACCTTTGCAATTGCTTATTTATCATGTGTGAGTTCACGGCCTCTCTTGCAATCACTTGAACAAACACTGTTGTTAAAATATCTTCTATCTAGTTCAATATGCAGAGGTAAGCCATCATGAAGCCATCAGAAGCCTGACTCAAGAATGTGAACACTGTGAATCTGTTGTGCTTTGAAAACACTGTTCAAGCACTGACACTCCAGCTACTGGCTTAAATCATGTGCACTTTTGGCAGGGCTACCTGTTAGTCCAAGCAATGGGGGTAATGTTTGTGTAACCTGTCTAGAAGCGTTGTTTTGCAATTCCATGTAATGGTTACTAGAGGCAGTTACTTGGTTGTTTTATGCTTTTAACTGATCTAAAGTTTGGGCGCCCCTCAGTCTAGTGAACAATCACGAATGAGGCACGTGGATAGACCAAGACTAAAAATCTATAAAATTGCTTTGGAGGCCTTGAGTATTTTGACTTTTTTTTTAAAGTAACATAAAATGAATATTAAAAATTTTCCTTAAACACGAATGACATCAGACGAGATTAACCTTGATCTTTAGAAGAGTACAGAAGAGTACATTCAGTGTGTAGGAAGTCAGTGTTCAGACTGCGACAGAATGGTACATCTCTACTCGTACCCAAGATAAACTGTGACACAAGTGGTAATAAATTATTCATCACATGGAGTAAACAGAGATAAGCTGAACACAGACTGGACAGAGTTTGATAGAGGCTCCCGCGTGGGTTGGCTCTTAGACATGATATCCACAAACAAATCTTGGTCTGAAAACATGCTGAGCTGCAGAGAAACATCTCTGTGCCAGTATAGAGATTCAGTCCTAGATTTGTTCTGAACTGGCCTGAATGGAATTACAAACAGCTTTATGGTAAGTAAATGTCTTGATATGTTAAGGAATAACAGCACAGTTGGAGCCAATAAGAATGTGGAAAGTCATTCATTGTGAATTCTTGTCCAAACATGGGTGTGTCATAGCAATTTAATACTGTCTGTCATGTGTTCTGCATGTGACCGTATAAACAGTGCCGTGTCCTGTTAGTTTGGCGGTTTCTAAGAAATGTAGGTTAATGTGGTCACATTAATGTGGTCACGCTATAGCATTTTGTATGTCAAATAGTATTTAGCAGAAACATCAGGACTATATGTGTCAAGTTTAGCTGTATCAATG
>JAZGTK010001793.1:0-36121 GCA_036877625.1 Ambastaia sidthimunki | reverse complement strand
GTGATGGCGTGTTTGTGATGGCGTGTTTGTGGCAGATGAGTTCAGTGTGACGCTGCGCGCTGTGGACCAGTGGAGGCTGGAGATGCGGTGGAGCATCAGTCAGTGCGCAGGACACGCGCGTCAGATGTTTGACATACAGGTTGGACGCGCTGAACACATGGATATTATCCACACAGTGAGTTCAGCTCTTTATCTCTGTCCACGCTGCTCTTGTGTTTTGCACTAATAATTTTGGGTCTGTTGACAGATGAGCGTCAGCGCAGGTGCGTTAGACGCGTCGTCTGCGGTCTGGGCGTCGCAGCTGCCGCTGAACTGCGCGGATCATTCAGTGAGAATCAGACGCGTCGCTGATAATTCGACGCGCGGCCCTTGGAGCGCGTGGAAAACTAACTATGGTAGAAAATTCAAAGTTCATTTATATGCGCAGGATCGTGACCGTCTATAAATGACTCTCTTAACTCTGATAAACTCTGAAAAACGGATCTATATTTGACTCTAAACAGTCCTAATTTACTTATTTGACTTTTACTTAACTGTAATGTAGCCCATTGTAAGACATTATAACACCAACTTCCTTTTTTGCTTTGGAAGTTGTGAACTGCCTCTCAACTGTCAGGCATGAATCTGCATTTTATCTGACAGCATGTTGGTTAACCAGCTTCACCCTCACCAGAACAAAACTATGTAACTTAAACCTTTAGTTTAGTTTTTTCTATAAGACTGGTCAGTTAAAAAAATATTTTAAGTCAGTTACATCAAAAGCGTAGATTGGTCTAATTTGTATAGGAAAAGTCTGAATAGCGCTAACAAACTGCCAGTTACTAGTCATACTAGTTCTTAAGACACAGTCTTAACTTAGCAGCTACATTATCTAGCCCCAGATCTCCTCAGCACTCACATGGCAACACCCTGGCAACCATGACGGCTAGTGTTGTACAGGCTAGCACCACTTACTTAACATAACAATTGCTTAACAAATTAGTAGAGTAGTTGAATGCTGAATAACTTTGAACTATTTGTTATGATATTTGGTGTGGTTTCTTCCTGTTTGTCTATTGTCCTGTCTTGTAGGGGATAAGAACTTGTCTCAGAATAAAGTCAAGATGTTTCCAAATGGCCAGGTGCTAAAGGAAGGTTCCTCACTTCTGTTCTGCTGTATTTATTCCAATAATGTCCATGTCATGTCTTTGTTCTTCAACAACACTGCATATAAAGCCATCGACATAAGCCCACAGGTCAAAGCCATCAGGGTGGAGCACCTCAACGCCACAAATGTATTTGGTGTAAATTTCTACTGTGATAAGGACAGACAAGATGGAACCTTAAACTTTGTCACCTGTAAGTACTTGACAACACATCTGCTTGGTTCTAACATTAATACAAATAGGAAATTATTCACCATATACAGTAACCCAAAATGTATTTAGACATGTTAACCAGCTAACCATGTTAACCATGTTATGACTTAACTTTTGACAACCACTAATTCAATGCCACTTGCTTAGATATTTTGCTGTCTTATGCAATACAAAGCATCATGATTTTCTTCTTCATAACATGATCGTGATAGCTATTTCTTATAAATGTTTCTAAGCAGATAGAAGATAGATGTAAAAGATTTTAACTTTTGCTTAACCTTGTTTAGTTCCTCCTGAGAAACCTCAGCATGTTAGATGTGAGACCAGGGACTTGAGAAACATCTCCTGTTGGTGGAAAGTACGCAGAGCTCCTAACCTGGGTGGAAGCCGCAGAAGGAAGTTCAGATTACTTATCAGGTTTGACTGATTTCATCACTTCATTTCATCACAGTCTAGCAAACACTATCTCTCCTGGTCAAGTTATCTGGTGTTTTTCCTCAGAAATGGCACATTTAATATTTCCTAATCATCAGAAGGTAACGCGAGTAGGTGTCTTTTGTATCACATGGTTTTGACACAAAAAAGCTATGGTAAAGGAAAGTGAGGTCTGCTCTTAACGTCATGCTGTCGTCATTAAATTTGTCTGTTGTGGACTCACTTTCACTGCATTTGTCCATCAGGGATTCTGAGGCTGTTGCTTGTAGCCTGGAGAGCAAACATCTGGTTTCCTGTAGTTTTCAAGTCATCAAACAGCAGGTCACTTACAACATCACATTGCTTGTAACGAACAGTTTGGGGCAAGAGAGTGATCACTACATATTCAATATCACAGACAGAGGTGAATATATCACTTCAAGTTCTGTTCATGCTAGTGTCAGTTCTGAATGATGACTGATCCAGCCCTCCTGAAACACTACAGCTATGACACTGAACCACGTGTTTATCATAATACTGCACTGAAAACATTAAACAGTATTCAGTGTCAAAATGAAAAGTGGGGTAGGCCATTTTTTCTTCTTATGCTGGTTGACTAAGGAAAGTCACTAAGTAGTCAAGATGTTTATAGAATGTTTATAGAAGTTCTGTGCCTTCCACAGAAAATGTATATCTTTAGAATTTATATCTTTATATATATATATATATATATGTATATGTATTATTTCTTCTTCCTCTTTTTCATATATCTTCTGTGGAAGGCTCAAGACCATAAAATGTTAAAATGTTTGTCCAATCATTGAAGGCAGGGCTTTCCAAGCTAGTTTACTATTGGTAGTCTTTCTGAAATTGCCTACCTGTGCTTTATTCACATGAAAAGTAGCAGTCATGCAGTATGTCACAGTGTTCATTTGGGGGCAAACTGTTCTTTAAATATTTTTATCTATTTAATCTCATCACAGTTTTTCCGTTCCCTGAGCATTGTGAAGTGACCACCGGTACGCTTGATGCCATGATCATCTTACAGTTAAACGGCAGCTTCAAAGGTCTGTCTATCATTTGTCAGATTGAAGTGGAGCCAGGAGGGACAGTACAGGTAATGCAGATCTAACGCTCCTCAAAATCATGACAGGAGGGCGTTTCATCAGCTTGATTAAACATGTGAAACGTTCTGTGAAAACAGAGTTGCCACATTTTTTTTTGCCCTTTTGTTTTGTACTTTGTAGCAATGCTGTAGAACTTCCTGTGTCAGAGGTCACATATTGTGTTCTTTGTTCTGTCACAGAAAGTTCAGCAGAATGGTTCTGATTCAGTCCAGCATTACACATTTACAATACAGCAGCTGCGGCCCAGTGAGATCCACACCACGAGGGGGCGCTGTGCTGTACAGGGGAATGACTGGGGGCAATGGATGCAGCCCAGGCTATTTGTTACAGGTACGTTAGAAGTCATGGATGCTTTGTTACTTCTAGTCGGCAATCATCTGCATTGTTTGTGTTATTAAATCCCTGTCACATCAAATCTGTAACTGTACCTAAAGACATGTATAATGTTCTGTTGAATGACCTGAGCCATTTACATTTAGGTATTTATCAGATACTTTATCAGCAGCGTCTTACAAGGTGAGGAAAACAATAGTGAGGTGTGTCACAGTGAGGCAATAACACGAAGTTTCAAAGTTCTTGTTTATGGAAAAAGAAAATGGTTAGATTTAATTTTTAAACCACATCTAGAAACAAGAATATCTAAGCAAGAACACGCTTCCATGGCAACACATCCCACAACACAAACCAGAAGCTCAAAAATCTCGTCTGTTTCTTTCTCTGCAGAGCCTCTGGTGAGAGTGGACCTGTGGAGACAAATCAGGGACCATCCAAACCGCACCGTCACTCTTCTGTGGAACACTGTGAGTTTCATTCTGTCCACACTCACTTCAGCTCATTTGCTTGACAAGATTCTCTTTAAATCTAAAGAGTTTCATATTTTCATTCTGAAATGTTGGATTAAATAAAGCAGAATAAGATTAAATTGTGACTGATGTCACACGCAAACCTTCTCACGTTCCTCAGGTCAGAACTGATTCTGAATTGTATATTGAAGCCTATGAGGTGTGTAAGAGCCACAGAGATCTACACAGAAGTGTGTGTGTCAATGTGACACAGACGCAGGTGGATTTAACTGTTGGCGTCCACACGTGTGACATCACTGTGAGAGCCGTCACTCAGAAGGGTTTATCTGTACCATCCCAGATTACTATTCCTGCAGCATACACAGGTGACCAAAACCTCACGCTTGTTTAAAATCAATTATTTTATGATACAAACTTATGTCACTTTCTGTATTTTGACAATTCAAAATGTTTGGTTACCTGCTCTGATGGACAACATGATGATGAAAAGTCACTGTTACAGCGGGGAGCATGCTGAAGGAGAAGAGGATTATGGGTAATGCAGAGGGATTCTTGCTCTCCTGGACGAGGGACTCTGCCACTACCTGCGACTACACTGTGGAGTGGTGCATGCTGGGAGCTGCTTGCACTTTACAGTGGAGAAAGGTCCCAGTTAATCAGACCGTTTTATTTCTCGAAGCAAGTATGAAGCTGTTTATTATATCTTTTTACATCACAATCAGACAGTCACATCCAAACACACGCTGTTTCTGACCCTAAAAACATCCACTCTGTGATTACTAGACTTGAGAAGTCAACGCAATATTTGCATTATAGATAAACACAACACAGTTTATTAGTTTCTCAGTATATGTGTCTATATCTGTGTGGCGGCACTACACGTATAAACTGTGTCTGTGAGCTTAAAGGCCGTTTCATTATAGCACGATGATGCTGCCTTCTAAGAAACAGTGAAACTGTAAATGTTTGTTTTTAAATTTACTGTAAAAAACTACATGAACATGTTTTTCTGTAGAAGATTTTAAACCAGGTGTTCGATACGCTTTCACTATCTTTGGATGTAACACTGAAGGACACAGACCTCGTGGGAAACAGATCGGCTACCTGGAAGAGCTGAGTGAGAAACACACACCTGTCAGGAAACAGAGCTCAGAAATTACTCAGCCATGTGTGCTGCATTACTGTAAACAAACATCTCAACATACAGCCGTTTAAAGATCAGCTTATCACTTTACATCAACAGCTGCACTTTTATATTGTACCAATTCTGTGTCATATATCACATATTAAAATGCTTTGTGTTTGTGAACTGTGAAGAGCCCGTGCAGTACCCCAAACTGGACCCGAATCCAGCGGTGTCCTGGTCTTCTGTCACGCTGAACTGGAGTTTTGATGAGGAGGACTGGAGTCACACCGGTTTCATCAGCAGATATGAGATCACACTAGAGGAAGATTCAGATGATGTCTCTCTCTGTGAGTGTGTGTACACTGACACTAAATGAGAATTATTCAACCAATTCACCATTTCAAACAGAACAAAAAATCAAACTCTCACCTCTCTACCACCATCTCTGTTTGAAACATAAAATGACAGGTTTTGTGGTAAAGTTTGAACTGTCTGTTACTGCAGGTCATTACAGACAGTCTGTAGACAATCCCCAACAGAAGTCTTTTACATTCAGTGACCTGGAGGAAGACCATTCGTATGTATTCCACCTGGCTGCATGTTCATCAGCAGGCTGTGGACCAGAGACCAGCGTCACTATCAGAACCAGAAAAAACTGTGAGCTTGAGGGTCGCAAATCCAGATTCAAATGTAGCACAAAAAACGAATACAACCTGACAAAGGTTAACAGTTTCAATGTAGATATATTTTATACTGAAATAGTGATCTATGTAAAGAGTGATTTTACATAGTCCAGTATATAGTATATAAAGAGTAACTTGTTCTCATTTGGCGTGAACAGTTCTGCATCCATTTCAAAATGTATATTTGTAATGTCAGATGGAAACTTTCTGTCCACAGATTATCTGCTGTCAGTCAAGATTTTGGTGCCGCTCCTGGTTTTGGTCGGTTGTTGCTTTTGTCTGTGTTCTTTCAGAAAAACGTAAGTCTCATTATGTTGTTTAGGAATGTTTTGATGTCAGGCAACTGATACTTTTTTCTTCATGTGTTGGTTTTATTTCCAGGCTAGGAGAAATTCCTGAAGAGTTCAGATTTCTTCACATAAAGGCTTTGGACCTGGATAAGGATCTTTATGAAGTAATTTATTACTGTACATTAATGTTATACTGTAACGTAACTGCAGTACAACCATTTTTTTCAGTGGATTCTACAGAACAAATCAAAACAAAAACAAATGTCTCGTCTAGAAATATTTTCTCAGTAAAATGTGAAATAAGCTGTTATAAAACGTAAGATGTCTACTTAGACAGTATTTTAAGTGATTGTAGGTGCAGTTCTGAGTCTCAGCATGTGATCAGGTTTTGAATCAGAGCTAATTAACATCCTGAGGAATAAAGTTCATGCAGAATAATGTAATATTGTTGCTACCATCAGCTGAAATAATTGGGCTGTGCTGCATTTACATCATCACCGTTTGTCTGTCAAGGCAAGTGAGAAGATTCGAGCTGTGAGGATTGAGGACTGTTCCTGGTGTGACGTGGAGGTTGTAGACATGCAGAAGACCCGGCTGAGGAGCTCAGAGGATCTGACACTTTCATTCGTTAGTCCTGAAGTCACAATACCAGCATTTCTGACGTCATCCTACCAGCTGACCGCAGGTGTGTGGGAGGAGCAGTCCATCAGTCTCACAAACTTCACTTATGTGTCTGACGGGCAACATGTTCTGCCCGAGAAGATGTCCAAGATCTTCAAGACAGATGAAGAAGAGCAGGAGCACAAGAACCTCAGGTTTACAAGTGACTACGTCACCTCCATAGCAGGTCCTGTAGGTGCCTGTAGCTCAGCTGGTAGAACCACCTAAAATTAATATCCCAAAGAACACACTGATAAAATGTATACCACATATATATGTATATACATATATATAAATATAAATGAGGGGTTTTTTTTGTTTTCTTTTTGCTACTTTTAATTCTTTAATTTTTTTCAGTTTTTGTTTTCCTTGGAAATTAAATTTTTGCTCTTGTGCACTTTGTATAAAACTATCGGCCAGGCGCATCTGTGTAGGAGTTCTGAAACATTTGTTTTGTGTTTAAATTAGGCCTGTCGTTTAGCATTTGTTGATTAACTGATCACATATATCAAAGTTTGCTGAAAAAACACGCACATAAAACCAGCTCTGCAGTGTTAAACACGGCTGTGATCCGAGCGAATGTTGTGCGTGATTGTCCCTCACACGCTCACAGTGAGTCTGAGGCCCCTCACTGACCGGCCTCTTCCTTCTACAAACAGGTGTGAAGACTAATGTGGTGAAATGGGTGATTTTACAATACGAGACTTGATTTTGCAACATCTATCAGCTATTTCATCTCAGTTTTTACATTTCTCAGTCTGACATTCTGTTCTGCATTACAAGCTGCTGTGTTGGTTCTTAAATAAATGATGATTTCTATAGCTGCATTCAGTCTAGTAACTGAAGACACAATTTTTACATTTTCAAACAAATAGTGAGTCGTGTCTTTCCATTAACCACAGACACATCACACATAATCAGTGAGGCACGAGTATGGAATTTACTTTGTTTCTTTTTTATTCAAGCAAAGAAAAAAAAGACAAACAAAAAACAGTTTTAAAAACAGAAAATCAAGATTTGAAAATAAAGATGTATTGTGTTCTCATTTTCTTTTATTTCAAATCTAAAACTTCTGCTTTCGAGTCAAAAAGTTTTGCTTGCGAATCTAAAAGTTTTGCGCCACATGATTCAATAAGGGTGGAATATACTCAATTTAGCTCAATTTAATTGAGGTAATGTAACTAAAAACAATTCACTAAGTTCAACAAAATATATTTATCTACATTTAGATCATTCAATTTCGTGCAACCGCCTTACTAAAAAATTAATACATTCAATGAGTTAATTTTTTTCAGTGTAGGTAGTGAAAATTGGAAGGTAAGTCGCTCTCTTACCCTCTTACCTACAGGAGCGACTTACCTTCCAATATCCCGCTACCTACAGACAGCGGTGCCCACCAGGCACCACCCACACTGTCAACTGAAGCAAGCAACCAATAGAAATCCACCCTTCTACTCGTGTAGCCCCCCGCCCAGCAGTTTGGTTGATCTTGCAAGCAAAACTTTTGGACTCGCAACCAAAACTTTTTGACTCGAAAGCAGAAGTTTTAGATTTGAAATAAAAGAAAATGAGAACACAATACATTTTTATTTTCAAATCTTGATTTTCTGTTTTTAAAACTGTTTTTTGTTTGTCTTTTTTTTCTTTGCTTGAATAAAAAAGAAACAAAGTAAACTCCATACATGAGTTACACATCAGTTTATAACCTGGAGTTTGTCAAACTATATCTAAACAAAAGACTCAAATACACTGGAAGATTTTCCTCTTTAATTGTATTTTCATTTGATAAGACTAAAGTTTTCCAAGACTAAAAGAACCCCTCCCAAAAACACACTGTACATTTTACAAGGGAAATCACAACTCAGGCAAAAACAACTTTAAATTACACAAATCATCCTCTAGGAAAAATATATTTTCTGTCTCATGCCGCTGTGAGCTGCAGCACAGACAAGAGCCAAATGTCTCTTCAGCCAATCAGATCACTGAGACAAACACGAACACCATTCTGTTGGTACACACACATTAATAAAGTCTCACAGGTAATAAATAAGCAAGTGCATTTGTGTCAATTCCACATGCAGTCACTGAAATAAACATCATCTGGAAGAGGAGCACACAGCAGACATGAGTCAGTGCTTTGAGTGAAACATCACAGACTGTTTAAAGATGGATGCAAAACAGATCAAACAGTTTAGAACCTTCCTGACAGTGTTTAAATGTCTGAAACAATTCAGTGCAAGTTTTAGTTGCTCCGAGTTTAAAGTGATAAACCAGGTACATGTTCAAGAGTAAATGCTGCCATACAGAAAACGGATTCAATGTTACATTTTATCAACATCTGAAACAATGTCACAACAAAACAACATCTGATGTGATTTGAAAAGTTTGGGAATCTCACCAAAACAGAAAAACACTTGATAAATACAAATAAAATATATTTTTTTGTTTTAGTGATTCTCAATGACTGATTATTTCTGCATAAAATAAAAACCTTTTTTGTTCTTATGATCATGAGACTTTGTCTAATTGTGCTTCATTTACATGAAAACAGGTTTCGATGCCAAAAAAAATCTTAATGACCCAAACACAAATTTTTATGCAAAATATATTTTTTACATTCTGGTGTGAAAAATGACGTGTTCAGACATTAATCTGTATTCTGAAACGCACATATAATAAAAGTCTATGAGGCAACTATTATAAACCTCACAGACTTGTACTGTAAGTGCATGAGAATCCATATTATTTTAGTCTGTAAAAATTGTGGGATCAGCCAAGTGTATATTTATTATACACAGATGCTTTCAACAGAGTTTAACCTGTAATTAACCCAGAACAGGTAGTTAATCAAAGCCCCCCCGACACACACTTTTATTATTCCTTGATCAGCCAAAACTACACAGAGGAGAATGTTTCTCCTTCTTTTCCTGTTGTTCAGTGAAGCTAAACCTCCATCAGAACCAGATCACAGCACAGGAGAACCTTAACCTCAACACTACAAACATACTCAGAACGTTACGCAGTCACATTTCACACCAAAATCTGAAAGAAAATCAACTACATTTGGCATAAAAGTATATTTTTTAGTTTGCAATTAAACATTAACATTACAATTCTTTTCACCATAACGCAATAAAAAACCTATAAAAAACCTATATTGTAAACTATTGATACAGCTTTAGTAGTATTTAATCAAATAGGAATTTCTTTCAATTTGTGGAGTGAAATCTGACTCAGAAATGCTCTTGACGGGTTGTGTGTGAGAATCGGAGCTCATCTGTGTTGCCGTGTGCTTTGCCTGCATCTGTCCATTGAGTCAAACAGAGCTGCTTATAAATACTGAGACGTCATCCACACGACAGACTTCAGATGAAACGAGTTTGAATATTTTCTTACAAAACACTGAATTTTGATTGTCTGGTGGTCGGAAAATCCACATATACAAAAAAGAAATAAATAGTATAAACGTAACTGATGTTTTGTCTTTTCTCTCCATTTTCATTAGAAGTTTCTCATCGCCGCAAATCAGTTTGTCTGCTGATTTAACAGCAGCCTGCTGTAGTGTTTCCATGACGATATCTGTACAAACAGACTCATCACATCTGATGCTCTTAAAGAGTAAACGTCATTTTCTTTCATTAACGTCACTCTAGTGCACAGAACACTCAGGTCCAGCATTCCGATCTGGTGAAGTTCCCTGTTCAGAAACACAGTTTAAAGTCCAGAAGGTTGTTTGTCGAGTTCTTCTGTGTAAAAGTTGATCTCTATTCCAGTAAACGTCTGAATGTTTCAGTGAGTTGAGTGACGTTCCATCCGCTCCAGTTTTACATGCTGCATCCGTCCCGTGTTGTGTGTATGGGGAGATGGGAGGTGACATGCAGGGGTGGGTGCTGTTCCAGGACGTTTGTTGGAGGTGTCATGACTCTGGAGTTTCCGTGGAAACAGGTTTTGGTGGCTTGGCCAACACAGCTTCAGCTTCATCATACAGCTGAAGACGACAAACACAATAAACATCTGAACTTGATTCTGTAGAGTTTTACTGCAGACTGACGGGTTAGTGGGGGGGTTTCTTCACTGCAGTTACACTATAAACGTGATCATTTAATCTCTCTAAAAATGTTTTGCATCTGTATTTCCTATATATGCACTTGTGATTGGATCAGCTGAAATGGCTCATTTAACACTATAAATATAGCACAAATTCATAAATATATGAATCAAACCTACAATTGCTTAAATGAAGACAAATCCTACACAATATTTAGTCATTCATTCACATCAGTGATTCGTGAAACATCACTTCATAATCAAACAGGACAGAGTATCTGACGACCATGAGCTGCTCAGAAACACAGCAGAGATGATTTTTCCTTTTTCTAGCTATGACAGAAAGAAAACACACATACTGAAATGAACTGCACATCCTGAAAGAGCTCCTGGATGAAGCGCCGTGAGGCCAGACGAAAGGTGCAGTTGGTCAGCAGGAAGGAGACCTCCGAGTACAGGCAGATGTCATCAAACGCGTATGGAAACTTCTCCTTTATCCTGTAGAGGGCAGCAGAGTGTAACAAGTATAGAAAGAGGCAGTACAGACTCGTGGCCTCTATATCCACACAGAACACACAGCTGCAAGAGTCCTGCTGAGAAACTTTCTTCTTCCCTCATGAAGGAGCTTTACAGTGTAAGTTGGCTGGTTTTGTTAGAATGTAACTTTTGCTACCTGGACTAAGAAACTGATGTTTGTTTGTCAGTAAAAGTTTGCCATTTTTGGCAGAAAACTGCAGGTTTTACTTCTGCATTTCTGTATCCCCACCCACAGACAGCTGAATGGACAGAGGGTAACAGTGCATTATGGGAGTTGAAGTTTTTCTACCCATTTGGCAAAAAAAGTAAGACGGCAGCCTTTTTCTGTTTGTTGTTTCTGCTGTTCTACTGCACAAGCAGCCATATTTGACTGAATGTAAGTATCTCACAGAACACTGAGGAACAACAGAGGCCTGAAATGACCCGCTAAATGAAACCCAGCAGATGAATGGAAGCTCATCACTGTAGGACCGCAGTGATGCAGGAAAAGGCAAGAACATGATTTTGAATGCAGTATTTTTTATTCGTACTCAACTACGGCATTTTGTTTGTAAAATCAATTCTAAATCAGTTGATAGTTTACTTTAAACATTTACAACAACAAAACACTGCAGACATAAGAACACACACTCTCAGTGTCTCATCAGGTCTTACGTTAGCAGTCCGGTTTCATGGCCTTTGGTACCGACAGATGAGCTGAGATTGATGACCAATCGCAAAACCTCTTTTCTCAACAGAACCCTGCAGGCAGGGCCATCCTCTGATATTGCCTTTCCACCTACACACACACACACACACACACACACAGACACACACAGACACACACAGACACACACACACACACACACAGACACACACACACAGACACACACACACACAGTGATCGGTTTTGGTTAATATAACTTTTTTTTTTGAGGTTGTGAATCTTGTAGCAGTCTCTCACTCACCCAGTATGAGGTCTGTACTGGGGGTGCTGCTGGCTGAGCCCTGACTCACGGCCGCATCGCTGCAGCCCGAGACACCCGAAAACTTGGACTGGGTGACGACCTCCAGGTGATTATGAGACGGCTGACTGTGCCACTGCGAGAAACCATCAGACAGATCTGCCAAAGAGTGGACAGAACATTAACTAACTACTCAACTACCTTTTTTCTAAACTGTTCTAGACTGTGGGAGTGTTATTTGCATTTCCATTACATTTATTCAGTTGACAGACGCTTTTATCCAAAGCGACTTACAGTGAATTCAAGGTATACATTTTTTTTGAATCAGTACTTGCATTTCCTGGAATCGAACCCACAACCTTTGCGCTGCTCACGCAGTTGAGCTACAGGAACATGTTATGATACAGAAAGTGACCTCATAAACAAAAATCACAACACAAATAAGGTGAGGTGTGCTCACCTGCACGAGTGTGTGTGTTGTTTAGGGGGTTGTGTGTGTGTGAGTCCAGCATGTTGAGGGCACTGCAGTACAGGCAGTTCTCATCCGTGTGCTCCTGTAGGCCTGTAGTCTCCTCATCCCCCAGCAGGTGACGCTGTTCAGACCGGCTGCTGTTCAACAGCTCTGTAATACTAATCTGCTGCTTCAGCGCAGGACCACGACCCGGTTCTAACACACACATTCATATGAAGCATCACTGTTCAACTCACTTACGCAACATCACAAATACATCAAAATCAACTTCTACCATCAGATTCTCCAAAGAGAAATTTGGATGCTCTCTCTCCAGCGGGGGGGCTGGTTCTCTTCTGGAAATATGACGTTTCTTTAATCTAGAAAAATAAAGAATAAATCATTTCAAACAGAAGCCTATTGTTCAGGCACAAATTAAAGGTAGTGCAGACAATCTCAGAGAGGTTAGCAATAGCAAGCTAGCTTTGAAAACATTTACATTCACTCATTTGTGGTCATTAACTTATATGCAACAGGTAGTTCCAATCCTTGAATTTGATTGGATGAGACGCTTTACAAGAGTGCTTATATGAGGCCAGAATAACTGGGTTTATTTAGACAACTGCATATTAATGGCACGATTATAAGAGGACACAGACACTGCAGAGCACCTGGAACATGTGGTTAATGTCCACAGGCAACGCAAGGCCGATGTAATCCTCACTGCAGCCAAAGGTGGCGCTAGAGACCATGGAGCGCAGAGACGAGGATCGTTGCAGTGTGGAGTGATTTATCGGACTCAGCAAGTCCTCCTTATCCAGAGACGCAAAACTCAGAGCTTTCAAAAACCTGTGAGAACACAATATCTCCACAACAATCATGTTCACATACAATCAAAGTTTAAATAATGGTGTTTAACTCTGGAGGAACACGGTTCTTCAGGGTCAGACTCACTCTACACGTTCCACAAGGACCTGACTGAGCTGTTGAAGTGTATTAATATTATGCAGTCACTCACTCTCCATACAGAGAGAGAATGAGTGATAGATGGAGAAATGGGACATAAGAGAGTCTACAGTGTTCTATGGTGAAACTCTACAGTGGGTTTTATTCTAGAGAACCCCACCCACCATGGTACCAGCGTTCTGGACACTCTGCGATGGGAACTGAATGGCCCAGAGCTGAACCTTTTACGAGAACACCTGAGGACCAGCACAAACACCCACAACTTCTCACACAAGAGTCAAAGATTTATAAAAGCTAACTACACTATTGAATTTGAGTCCAGGTCATTTTTTCACCCCAAAAATCATGAGAAAAAATACAATTGTACTGTTTAGACAATAAAGTCTGCTTTTTAAAAAATTAACACGTTCTGTAACTTCTGTACATCTTTCTCAGCAAACACATTAATAGTGTGTAAGTTCAACATGTTAAATATGATGTTTTTGACAGATTCACGAGACACAAGTTCAGAGAGAGTCTGCATACCTGCGTGGAGTGAGGCGGGAGTCCAGGCTGCGTGTTTTCATGGTGATGGTGTCGGTGAACAGCACATCTGTAGCAGGAGATGCTAAAGCCTCGCTGTGAGACAGAGATGGGTGGATCCTCTGCTGCCGCAGGCGCTTCAGTGTGGCGTAACCCAGCGCGTCGCGGGGGCTCGTGTAGATAAAGCTGCAGTCCACCAAGCTCTTGATGGTGGCCACCGAGGGTGATTTCAGCGACTGGGCCCTGCGCGGCAGCGTGTGTGCCGACCCGGGCGGAACCAGGGATGTGGAGTTGGACTTTGACAGTTGCATGTGGTTGTGGTTGGACCGAGGACTGAGCGAGTCTTGCATTTTTACGGTTTTGGCGCTCACCACCGTGTTGAGGCTGGCGCAGTCTGTATCCACGGTGACAGCCGGCTCTCGGGAGGGGGAGGAGCTCATGGAGCTGATGCCGCTGGTGGTGGTGTCCGTGTTAAAGCTTTGACTGCGGCTCTTGAACGTGCCTCCACCAGGAAGCACAGAGGCGGCGTCACACGTCGGTCTCTCCCTGCTGCTTCGCTCGCGCTGACCGTCTCCCGGTGTCGCAGCTTTATGCTGACCTCTAAATTCTGGATCTGAGTTTCCTGTTGCCGCGAACGGTTCTGTTAGCGGTTTAATGCCAATGAAAGACGTCTCGAGGCTGACGGTTGGACCGCGAGCCACGCGATCACCATTGTAGAACACTTCACCCTGTCCCGAGCGGCCAGGAGAGTAGTTAGAGGGTTCCGTGACTGTCCGGTTTCGCCGCATAAGTCTGAGCTCCTCGGGCGATTTTCCTGTATTATTTGTGCCTTTAGAGTCGCTGGTGCTCCGTCCCTTCTTGCTGGGGAAAGACAGAGAGTTCCGGAAGCGGTTTCTAAGGTGCGAGGGGGTCAGGATGGTGAAGGGGCTTCTGTCTTTTGGAGGCTTTGTGTGCAAACAGAGCGATGAGTCTTCGTACATGTCCAACACTTCACGATCATCATCCTGAAAATACAAGCCTGAGAACACACACAAGGGCTATTACAACAGATGTCATTTATTGACACGCTTGCATTATTAAGCATTAAGCACTTAAAGTGAGTGATTTCCCTCAAACAATTCAACACGCAAACAATTTGCACAGAATTCTGAAAATCCATGTGTGAGTATAAATTTCAATTAGTGAGTCCAATTCACCGCAACACTCGTAGCCAATTAGCAACAGAGGGGCGTGTGCAGCTGTTGTTTCCTGTGTGGTTTAGTGTGGTAGTTATCTGAGGCCAGAGCAATGAAGGGAGGGGCGTGTTTGTTTGGGTGTCCATTTTAAATATCAACAGTGTTTCTCAGATATTGCTTACTGCATCTTTAATCTTGTACTATTGTGTTGCACTCTTTGGGTCAGATGGGCTTAGAATGACATTTTCATGTATGGGTGACAGAAAGCAGATTAGTTTGGATAACATGTTAACTTCATGAACTTACTGGGCTGACTCTCACTCTCGCTGTTGTGTCGGGAGCTGGTGGACTCAGAGGTGAGGCTGAGTGTGCTGGGAACAGACGAGAGCTCGCTGGGCTGCGGCATGTCCACCTCATCAGGAACGACGGGCCACTGCTGCTTGCGGCTGTGCCGGACAGAGTCCCACCCCAAAACCTTCAGTACGTCACTTCCCTGCCTCGTCCGGCTGATCACACCCAGCACGTACACACACGTACTGCACGCAACACAAGCTTTGTTACTTTATGAATTAAAGAAATTCATAGAAATTTATGACTTTTATTGCATTTGCACAACAAACGAACACTTAGCAGTCTGAATTTAAACTAAAACTGAAAAAGACTGACAAATATAAAGTCAAAATCTTCACTCTGAGTGTATCCATGTAAACAGAGCTTTGTGAAGTAAACGTTTTATTTTTTAGCTAGACTGGGTTTAAGTGGATTATGGGATTTAGCTTTACACAGACAAGGTTAAATTTACAGTCTTACCCCCGTACAGACAGAACCTCACAATGCTGAGCGAGAGCTACAATATCTGGAAGGACATTTTCCTCCTGGAGAAGGTTCAGCCCCCAGTTTGAACTGCCAATGTTGCCCTGAAGAAGCGGACAGCATATTTAACATTCCTGCAAACACACCAGCTAACACACACGCTACAGAACAACTGACCAGAGCCCAGAGCGCTGCTTTCAGCTGTTTAATGCCTTCCCACTTATCCAACACCGGAGATCTCACAGTGTAGCTCAGGTCTGGAATAACACCCTAACAAACACACCATTATTCACACAGGAGAGCAGAAGACACGGCATGCTGGAGCAGAAGACTAATACACACCTGTGCTTCCAACAGAAGGCAGCCTGTTTTATCATGGACCAACTGCCCATATAAATGAACGGGAAGAAACACATTTGGCCTCTGTAACCTGCAGCATGAGAAAGAGAACATCCTGCTTAAACGATACAGACTCATACAGCTGCACAACATACGCTACAGACTCATACAGCTGCACAACATACGCTACAGACTCATACAGCTGCACAACATACGCTACAGACTCATACAGCTGCACAACATACGCTACAGACTCATACAGCTGCACAACATACGCAACAGACTCATACAGCTGCACAACATACGACACAGACTCATACAGCTGCACAACATACGACACAGACTCATACAGCTGCACAACATACGACACAGACTCATACAGCTGCACAATATATCTAAATGAGATAAATGAATGATTTTAGACAGTTTGAGGTTGATGACAGCAGAGAGACTATCAGAAGCTGCACTGATGTTTCCCAGAAAGAATGTAAAATGTATGTTGGTTATGTCATTTTTATTTTTTAATGAATAGAATTTAAATACATTTTCGTATGCATTTATATGAATATTATCGTATTGCATACCGTATATCACATTATTATACAGTTTTGGCTTTTCATGTTTTTCTTCAATATTATCATGTTTCTTTAATTGCATTATGTTAACTAGCTTTCCACCTTCGCTGCCTTCATTAACATTATCATTAACATTATCTTCAGAAGATACAAAGTGCTGAAACCTTTGGTTGCTCCGCCGGACGTAGTTGTCTCCATCCACAGGTTTGCGGTATGTGGTTAGAGCTTCATTCAGCTGCTCCTCAATCATGTCCACATACTTCAGATTATACTCCTGCAAGACCAGACACATCAAACACGTCTTCATTAAACAGACACACACACTTAACCATGAATTAAAGCTGAGATTTCAGCTCTGAATGACTTCACCTTCTGCCATCTCTCCAGCTGTTTGCTGACGTAGCCTCGTTCATTGAGGTAAGTGAAGCCCTTTGGAATAGACAGGAACCTTTACAAAGAACAGACGAGACAAGAATCAGATTACACAAGAATCAGAGAACATCCCTCAGGTCAATCTGCCAGGACAGGAGCTGTTTATATTACACTGGGTATTTATGTTAGATCAGTCATTTCCTCTGACTGAAGAATTAGGTGTCAGATTCAAAATTTACACTGATACTAAAACAAACAATGTCCAAATGTAATGCATGAATGTGGCAATGAAGAAGACAGCTTTACCTCAGCAGCAGCAGGAGGCCTTTATCCCCCAGATGAGAGAGAGCTGGTTTCATGTGGATTAAAGTGTGAAGGTTGGCCTGCAGTGAAGAAAAAACACTCTCTGAGAACAGCATTCTGGGTAATCATGATATCAGCATCATAAATCATTTAATGTCACGCAACTTCATGTATTTTTGTTCTTTAGGGAGTCTGACAACCGCTGTAAGCTCACCTTATCTTCACAGGCTTCATCCAGGATGTCCAAGGCCTCCATGGAGATGTTTTTGTTGTGATCATGAAGTTGTGTCACCAGCAGCTCCATCCCCCAGTTACTAAAGAACTCCACATTAGCACGCAGCAGCACACGCAGATGTTTGGTGGCGTACAGACGACAGTTCTGTTATGAGACAATAAACTGAGCTGAGTTTCTTAAGACACCTGAATGCGCGACACAGCCCAGACTCAAAGCTCTTACATCAGTGGCTGCGGTGAGGATCTTGGACAGAATGACTCTGGCGAGTCCATCTCTACTGTAGTCCAGCGTTGAGACGGTTAATTTCAGCAGGTGCTCCTGGTTTTTCATCGAGCACATGTTCAACAAACTAACAAACAAAGCAAAGTCTAGGTCACTGCCACTATTACGTTAACATATTGCCATTAACCATGTTAAAAACTTGTGTTACACTGTGTAGCACACCACAGTGGTTTTAAAGTAACATGTAAAGCTTAACAAATAAGATGTTAAGTAGTATTTTCTGACGGCACTGTACCAAGTTTACACTGAAGTACTTTGTGGTACAAAGTATTTTACCTTTCCATCCTGTTACTAAAATTGTCAGAAATCAGATTCTCACCACTGAAATACTCCACATTTCTCCAGCATTTTCACTCCGGCGGGCTGCGAAGACAGAGTTCCCATAAACAGGAAGTAGTGCTGACTAAGTGTGTTGAGGAGGCCGTTACTATGGAGACTGCGTTCAGGTTTAAACCCAGGGGAAGAGGTCAGCCACTGAACAACATCCTTCACAAATTCCTCCAGATACGTCTGACCATCCTGCAAAACATCATAAATGAGACGGACACAGAGAATAACCATGAACGCTAACCGCTGCTTTGTTGTTTAGTAAGTGAGCATCTTGTTGGGATACATTTGTGTCCAATCACTGTGAGTTTCTCACCTCCTCAGAATCCAGCAGGAACTGCATGAACTGACATCCAGCCACCGTCAGCTGTCTGGACTTACTGTGATCCAACTCCAGAGCGGAAAACAGCTTACTGCTGGGCTTATAGAAAAACAGCAGCCTGCGCACAAACCTACACGCACAAAACAATGAACGGCCAGAGAAGAGAGAGATCTGAAGTGATGATGGACACGCAGGTCTCCAGTTCTTACTTGTGCATTTGTTCATCTTTGTTGTTTCGGAGGTTCACGTTTGGCCACTAGAGAGGAAGAGAAAACGAACAAAGCAACGGTTACAAACACGCATCCTAACAGACACTGTAACGGTGACGGTCATGCAGCAACAGGGCGATCTGATAGGTGGGGGTGGAATAAACATTATCAGCTCATGAATATTAATTAGCTGATGTAACGTTCATTTAGAAGTCATTGGTGAAAGGCAGGTAATGAGTGCTAGGGATTGTAAATTACTGATTACTGCTTAAAAAATATTAATGCTTGCTACACCCCGTGTGACAACAACAACCCATAAAACAGTTTCAAACACACTGACAGTGTTTGACATACTGTTAAAACAAACACTGTACACATGACTAATCTGTTCTCACCCATCAGCCAATGTGTGTGCGTAGAAAAACAGGAAGCAGAAGTTGAGGCTGCATCACAGAACTTTACCTTCAGTATAGTGATGATAAGAACCCAGTTCCAGTCCAGATTCTCTTTGTGACTGAGGATCTGACTGTCCCTCAGATTCATCATCAGAGCCTCATCGGTGTCCTACACACACACACACACACAATGCAACAACTCAATGCAACTCACAATGCATTCTATACAAGTTTGTCATTTTAAAGCAATACATACTGTAAATACTCATCTTACCCCAAACAGGATAAAAAACATTTTGCATAAAAATAGGCCATTACAATTTTTGCATTGTAACATTATACACACACACAGTGTGATTTTACGTGTGAAGATTTAATACCTTCATAATGTAAAGATCTCTGTGTGAGCGCTGGTGTTGTTCTCTCTTGTGTGTGGAGGTGGCCGTCCTGCAGAGGATGTGATCCAGATACAGACTGTACGGCCGCGGCCCGCGACGCTTCTTCTCATGAAAACGCTTGAGGTGGTTTACAGCCGCACTAGCACGTCTGGAGAAACACCACAACATTCCTGAACTGAACCTCTGAGAGAACACTGCCAGAGGAGCTGTGTGTGTGTGTGTGTGTGTCTGTCTGTGTGTGTGTCTGTCTGTCTGTCTGTGTGTGTCTGTCTGTCTGTCTGTGTCTGTGTGTGTGTGTGTGTCTGTCTGTCTGTGTGTGTGTGTCTGTCTGTGTGTGTGTCTGTATGTCTGTCTGTGTGTGTGTCTGTGTGTGTGTGTCTCTCTGTCTGTCTGTGTGTGTGTGTGTGTCTGTCTGTGTGTGTGTGTGTGTGTGTGTGTCTGTGTGCACTCACGATCGCTTCTCTTGTGGGATGTCAAAAGACGCGGCCATGTTGATTAACGTGGGTAAACAGTGTAAATGATGACTGTGTGAGTGAGGAAGAAGAGTATTGGCCTGCAAGAGAGAGAAATACAGACAAATGAAGAGGACAGAATGATGTTTACATGCAGAACAATTTGATAACCATCAACCTTAAGCTCATTCTGAAAATTCCACAACCAAAGATTACAGCTTCATTTCCTGCTGTTCTCATCCAGATATTCTGTCGCTACTTGTGTCGTGTCTTACACTGTGTGTGCAGCATCCCTCAACTACAATCATTCAATCAAATCATCACAGCTGAAGACAGAATATCAGATGCAGTGGTGTGACACTCTGCTGTACTGCAGTACCATGTGCAACAGTTCTCCCAGCAGTACAGTAGCTCTGACAGATATCTGTCCATCACTGCTGGTCACCACCTCCACCAGACCCTGCGTCAACACACACACACACACACATATCAAACCGCTCCAATCCAGAGTCCAGGAACAAAGATTGAATCAAGTGAATTGAATCAAGACGACTTTCTCTACCTCCAGTAATCCACTGTTGATGAAGGCTGACAGCAGGAGAGCCAGATAGTTATCCATGAGATCCGGTCTAGTGACAAACAACAGAACAACAAGAAGCACAACATATACTAGTATTGTTTGGTGTTTACGGTCACCTGAGAAAACTGTTTCAGAGTGAATAAATGAGGCATGTGCAAAACAACATGTACATACACACACCCGCACACACCCTTCTTCATGAGCCGGACTGGACTTTAAACATGTTCTGTCTGATTCAAGCAGACAGGTGTAGCTCTCTCAAACTCGGCTCCAGTTACCCAAGCACTCAATGTTTGCCAGGTTTTATTCAGCACACCTGATTCAGATCAGAACTGAAGTCAGACACTTCAGAGCATGTTGTGGTGTTACCTGGATCGTGCTCTGTGAGGTAATATGACTTTGGCCTCTGCAGCTACAAATCCGTCAGATAATCTCCAGCTGTCCTGGAACCTGCTGGAGTCTGAACAACACAAACATCAGACACCTGCAAACAACTGCAAACATCCACTTATAACTGCACCATACTAATATTTACTGATCATACTGATCAACTTTATAAATCACGCAGAAATCTATCTCAATGATATGTATATCATACAACTATATATCTTATAATGTTAATATTTATAATAATTATTTGAAGAAATTAAAAATATACAACCAAGGTACATGTTTCATCATTCAATACAAAAAGAAAGCTTCACTTATATTCTCAGCACTATGACACTTTGTAACTAAATGCTCTTCTCACCCACACTGTGAAGGGCTTCCTCAAAATCTGCCGTTACTATGGGAACTGGCAATCTGAAGACCTCATACATGACTTCTAATAAAGCTTTCTGTGGAAACAGAAACGATTTGATTTGACAGAATGTGTAACATTAATTTTATGTGAGTATATAGTCATTACAGGACTACAGAAGATTATTGTGATAATATGATCACTGTTACAGGACATTATACACTTCCACAGAATAAAGATTCTTCAGAATTCACCTTTTGTGTTCTGTAGAGAAAATAACAGCATACAGGTTTAAAACAACACGAGGGTCAGAAAATGAGAGAATTTTATGCTGTTTTGTTTCAGCCGCACACCTCTTCCTCATGGGCATTAAACTGTTGTGATGGAGGTATTTGATATAAACCACTGAACATGCCATTCGAGTTTGACTGGAGGTTCAATGCGTCTTAGGGAATCAGTTCTTTTAAAGATTTTATTTCATATGCACCACCCAGCACCAGTGCCAAGATATATAAGGTGAGAAAGATTTAGGTGGAGGTTTCACAGGTTTATTTAAGACTCACCCTGACTTCCATGTTTGGTATACAGAGCAGACCAATCAGAGACTGGACCCCTGAGTTGCCCGATTTACACAGATTTATGATGCCTGCAGGAGACACAGGACAGGTGAGAGAACTGACGCTGTTTTCTGCTCTAAAGAGAAGTGCTCAGATGCTGTACCTGACCACGAGCGGAGAGCAGCCACGATGGCCATTTTACTGGATAGAAATCGACTTTCTCGGTCCTCTCTGTGGAATCACAAAGCAGTTCAGCGCTGTCAGAAAACACGTCCCACCAAAGAATCATCACACTCATTCATTCACAATGTTTTAGCAAGCGATTGAACTGCTTTGACGTTTTCTTAATCGCTTGATTAATTAATTGCTATCAGCAGCTGGTTAAGTCTCATGAGTGGTTAGTGAAGAGTAAGAAAGACACGTTTACGTGCTGATACAGTTTCACAAAAATCACACGGTACTCACTTGATCTGAGCCTCTGCTGTGTCCGGATTGTGTCTGTAGTGAAAGTCTGTGTAAGGCGCAAGAATTTGCTGAAAAACACAACATGACACAAACAAAACTCAGGACAGATCTGACCTGTAACGCTTTTATAAGACAAGACACAAAACTACTGGAGAGAGAAACGAGAGAGTGAGAATAGTCATGATATGAGATGAGTCAAGTTGTGTGTGTACCTCCAGCTCAACATCGGCGCGCAGGTACTGTGTGTGTGTGTGTGTGTGTGTGTGTGTGTTGTGTGTGTGTGTGTGTGTACCTCCAGCTCAACATCGGCGTGCAGGTACTGGTGTGTGTTGTGTGTGTACCTCCAGCTCAACATCGGCGCGCAGGTACTGGTGTGTGTTGTGTGTGTACCTCCAGCTCAACATCGGCGCGCAGGTACTGGTGTGTGTGTGTACCTCGAGCTCAACATCGGCGTGCAGGTACTGGCGTGTGTGTGGGTGTGTGTGTGTTGTGTGTTAAGTTGTGTATGTACCTCGAGCTCGACATCGGCGCGCAGGTACTGGTGTGTGTGTGTTGTGTGTTAAGTTGTGTATGTACCTCGAGCTCGACATCGGCACGCAGGTACTGGTGTGTGTTGTGTGTGTGTGTGTGTACCTCCAGCTCAACATCGGCGCGCAGGTACTGGTGTGTGTTGTGTGTGTGTGTGTGTACCTCCAGCTCAACATCGGCACGCAGGTACTGGTGTGTGTGTGTGTGTGTGTGTACCTCCAGCTCAACATCGGCGCGCAGGTACTGGTGTGTGTGTGTGTGTGTGTGTACCTCCAGCTCAACATCGGCGTGCAGGTACTGGCGTGTGTGTGGGTGATTGAGCAGGTGCAGTATGGTGGTGATGAGAGCCTCGTTGATGCGGCTCAGCTGACAGTCTATAACATTCTTTAGGATGGTGCTCAGACCCCCCCGCTGGACCACCATCTGCGGGTTCCTCAACGCTGAAGACAACAGAGTTCACTCATAAACATCAGCATTAGTTTTGTAGACAAAAAATGATTTGCACATTACTTTTGAAATGGGTGATTTGGATAACAGAAAAGAAGCCAACCAAGTCCCAGAACAGAAGGGAAATCCTTCCGTACTGTTTAAAGTGGTGATAAATGCAAACGTTGACGGTTAAGAATTTGTTCAAATTCCCAACCTGATACACAATAAACAGCAGCAGTGATGCTCGTCACTTATAACTCACCCAGTTCACAAATGATGGCGATACAGGCCCTCACCATCCGATCCCTCTCCTGCAGTCCGGCGTTGCCCACGGCGATCAAAGAGTTTGTTACAGAGCTCGGAAACAGCTGCGCGTTCACTGTTATCATCTGATAAACATAATCAACAGGTAAAATACAGAAGATGAAAAAACTCGTGCTTTCGACAAATGGGTGTGATGTCAGCGGTCGTACTTTTCTGACCAATCGGAGGGCTTGAGTTCTTTCAACCTCATTACTCTGCTGGATGTCGATACACCTGGACACAAAAAACTCATGAATCTCAGACAACAAGATAGCAGAACATCTACATTACTCTTAAAGGGACAGTTAGACTCAAAAATGATCATCATTTACTTGCCCTCATGTTATTCTAAACCTGTGACTATTTTTTCTGTGGAACACAAAAGCAGATATAGTCTCAGTGGTTCTGTGTCCAAACAATAGAAGTCATAGATCCCACTGTTGTTTTGTTACCAACAAAAACTTTAAAATATCTTCTTTTTATTCCTCAGAAGCATTAAAGTCTTACTGGTTTGGAATTACACGAGGGTGAGTAAATGACAGAAGAATTTTCGGGAAAAATGAAATTTTTCATTTTTCGCTGAACTATCCCTTTAAAACAACCCTGTACACAAGTAAGCAACTGCTAACTGTGTTGGAAAAACTGAAGTTGCTAAGTGGGTGAGCAAGTTTACCTGGAGATCAGATAATCCGTCTGCAGCTGAAGAACTTTCTGGAGGATGCTGCTGTCTCGGATCAGATACCGCAATGCCCTCAAACCTGCAGCTCGAACCTCTTTCACCTCATTCAGCAACGCCACACGCAGGCTAATGCCACAAAGACAGCGAAAGCGGGAAAACCCCCCACAAAATTCATACCTACATTATTTTTGACAACTGACTGCAGAAAAGCAGACAACGGAAAGAACTTTGGAATTAATTTAGTGCATCTGAAAGTGCTTTTGATTCTACACACAACAGAAAGTTCTCCTGTTATTTGTGGCACTTACCAAATGATGATTTCCTCATATGTAAATCCCAGTTTTTCCTCACAGTGATTAACACTGTTTAGGAGCTGAGAGAAAGAGACAGACAGTCAACACATGTTAAACTAAATATTAAACTAACTGAATGTCTATAGAGCAGGAGGACAGGGATTAAATTAAATCAGAACTAAGCTAATTTTATTTTAATATAGACTTACAGGTCTATATATATATATATATATATATAGGCTTTTTGAGGCAATTCTGACTACGATTAATTTGTTGTAGATGAGGGAGTTGCAGATTAAGGTAAATAAGGACTATAAGCAGTTGTAAATGTCTTAGTTTAGCTAGTAATGGCTTAATCTAAACCCTGTCTGTGAAACCAGTCTAACTGTGTTAACATGCTGATCTCTGGTAAATAAACTGACTGTACTTTATAGAGATTTGCTGCACTTATTCAATAAAACATGCGTGTCATTGCTTAAATCTGCTAATGCTAAGATGCACAAACTCCAGTAAGATTTGACTTGAACTTCTGAAGTGTGAAAGCAGCGCTGTGAGCCTCTGAAACATGTCTGTGTCTGTAACTGAGCAGCATAATGACCGCAGCAGGACATGTGTGCATGTGCACATGTTTGTGATGATGTCAGACCTCAGGCAGTCAGAAGAGGTCATGTGACCCGTGAGAGGATTAGATCTCCTCTGTGTCAGCATCCTTAAAAGGCCAAACACACACACACACACACACACACACACACAACCTTTGTGCACACACAGCACCTGAATGTACATATTACTGTTCACTAAAGCTAAACTTTCAACACACGCATTAAACACACTGTGTTCAACTACACACTCAGTTTCTGCACACAGTACATAAACACACACGTTCACTTTTAATATACACAGTTTTCAGAAGCTGTATCAGTAATGACTTAACAGACAATGTGTTTTCTGATTTGTTTTCATAGTAAGATAATGAAATTCCCTCTAGCCTACCCCTAAACCCAACCCACACACAAACCTGCTGACACAAGATGGGTTTCAACATGTTTCCTTATATTTGTGAGAACATTTTCAAGAATCTGGCCCACATGGGTACATCCAAAACTGTACACATTAAACTAAGCACACATCTCAGAACAAACAGCACATTGCTGTTGACCATGTTACAGATCTGATCAGGAAGAGACTAAAAAAGCTTAACATTACAGCTATGTGGATGTTTACATGCAGACTGAAGAGTATAAATACTTAGTGCTGGGCTTTGTTAAAATCCTACAGCGGGTGTGAGCAATAATATAAACATAACAGTATCGTCAGTAACACTTTTCCCTTCCTCTCGTGAAGAGAATCTGACAGTAAGTACGCATACCTCCCCCAGAAGCAGCACAGAAAATGATTCTGTCTTCATACTGAAATCCAGTGCTCACTGACCTCTGTAAGACCCGTGTATATTAAAGTTACATTACCTTAATGAAGTTGTTCAGATGGCCGAGTTTCCTCATGTTGGAAACGCCGTGAGGTTTGGCAACATTCTGAAGGATTTCACGCATGTTATCTGAAGGTTCTGTGCAAAACAATAATCAGACAGTTCGAATCTCAATCTTATTACCTAAAGAGCGACTGTAAGCAGCAAGGATGAAACACTACAGCATAATGTATCTCCATGTACAACATGAAGCGTAACCTCCCTGCAGAGCTTCAATAAACCTCAATGATATTCTGTAGGTATTGCATTGACATGAGACGGTTTACTACAGAACCCAAACACATCTACTGTGAATTACAGAGCAAAACAACAGTGAGATCTCAAGAACGAGGGAGCCGCCTCTCTAGACAGCATATTTAGGGCGTCACAGACGCTGTCTATTTAGCCAGTAAATTAGGTTTGGAGACACAGCAAACATCTCATCCACCCTCATTCTTCTCAGTTTTCTGCAGGCCAGAGAAGGAAAATAACAAATGATAATGGCAGAGGCTCCCAGATTGTGAGTGTGATTTGATCATTGCTCAGATATTTTACTATTAAGAGTATCTTTGTTTTATTGTGTTTTATTGTGTTTATGGGGACTCACCCCGCGTAAGATCCAGCGGTACATTTTCTTCCCCGCTGTCATTCCGACCTGCAAACAAAAAACGACACAATAAACACACAGGGAGCCGCAGTTGAAGGCTCGTGAGGAGCACACGCAGGGATGGTTAGTGTTAGAGCGCGGCGGTGAAGGGTCTGTGTGTGCTGTGACTCGCCTCTCATCCGCACACTGCGGGGCTGACGGCCGCGGATGCTGACCGCCATGTTGGCAGCGACGTTCATCATCACAACACCGGAACTCTCGCGAAGTATCGCGATGTTATCAAACCCACCCGCCGCAAGAGTTACTTCAGATAAATGTTTATGAAAATAAATATTTTATTAATACAAGATAATACAGTACTTACTATTCTATATAGCGCAACTGTTACATGCGAACGTACAGAATATTTGTATTATTTATTATTATGTACAGAATATTATAATCAGAAAAACTGCTTCACTGAATCTTCCCTGAAATTTAGAGATAGTTTAGAGATTGTTTTACATTTTGATTAAAAAAGATTTTTGGATATTATAAAAAAGATACAAGCAAATGTATTTTGTGTTTATTCAACATGTTTACAATGCATGACTTTACATGACTACTCGCAGCTGGTAGAAAGTTTAAATCATGACAAATCAAAAGCTTCAACATTTTATTTTTTAAAGAAAAAATAAGAATAAAGCTGAGATTTAAAAAGTATGTATTTATTTATATTAGGTTGACTTTTCTGAAGTGCAATGTACTAGTTAATAAATTTGACCATGTTTTGTACAAAAGGTCATTAAAGTCATTTATTGCCATTAAAGCATAAACAATGGTGTTCAGATCATTCTCAAATCATACTGGGTTAACATTCTAGATTTAACATCTAACATGCCAGACTTAACTTCTGAAATCAATGTTAGTGTCTATGTTCAGGAGCAATGCTATACTGTGTGTGTGTAACAGTAACCTCTGAACTCATTCTTATATACACACATTAACAAGGAAAAATAACAATACAGAGGGTTTTTTTAAAAAAAAGGTTTTTTTAAAGTTACACAATTTAGTGGAAAGTTCCACTGCATGGGAAGATAATGTTCATTATTTATAATAAAGTTAATACTCTTCAGGCATGTTCATCTCTGCTTAGTCATTGTCGTAGATACACTCTGTAACAAACAAGACAGTAAAACAGTACATAAAAGTACAATAAAACAGTCAGACAACATCCATCAACAGAGCTAAACCTCACCTCCAGCGTCATCATACACAGAACTGTCCCTTACACAGGAGGGGGCAAGACACAAAACAAGTTATTTAAGAATACAGAATAATGCATTGAAAACCAATGAAGGAAACATCTATATGATTTTCCACCAGATCCTACAGATCAGAAAAGATTGACTTACTCTTCTACATCAGCAGTGGACACATAACCAACTGCAAGACAAATAAAACTGTATTAAATAGCAGTTGTTGATTTTTGTGATGTAAAGGTGGTCAAAATAAAACTTAAACCATTATCATTATGTATTACATATTCATTTTTATGATGTAACCCTGTTACTAAAATCTGAAGATGTTTGTATGTATAAAATACAGTTTGTCTCTGGGATGTTTAAAAAAAGCTTACATTTCCCTTCACTGTTCCGGCCGATGAGTTTGTCACCTACTGGACGAACTATAACATCAATGATCTCTCCAGGTTTGACTATCAAGTCTTTATTTCCAAATGTCTTTACAGCCAGTGATGACAGAACGGTGGCTTGATACAGAACTCTGATTTCTCCACCATACTGCAAGAAAAGACAGAATACAAGCATCTCAAGAGTCCTTTCACAGTCAGATAAAACAGTGGGAGATCTCTCACCTTATACTTCTTCCTAAAATCTTTCTCTTCCTTCTCAAATGATTTCTTTTTCTTTGGGCAGATCTCCTCCATCTTGCTTGTCGATCTAAACGTTGGAATACTGAGGTGAACAAAAAGAAATTATAACACTAATTATTACAGTTTTAAGTTTTTAATATTTTTATATTAATAAAATTAATAATAAGAATATTTTGCTTATACATTTCAGGACATTCTAGTGAAGGATAATGAATAACTTTGCTTAATAAAATAACGTTTGAATTATATCTGTATAATTATATCTGAATTATATCTGATAAATATCTGAATTTATCTGTGTTTTATTATGTTGTAACTGTTGTTTAGGCTGCTGTTGTTTTGTGGTGTTTTGTGGTGGGTATGAACTAACCGTTCAGGAGTTGGTGGTGGAGGCAGCAGCTCTGTGGAACTCACAAAATCATACATCCCATCCATCACACCTACTAGACAATAATATGGGTAAAAATTAGACTAGAGGGGAAATGGATCATTAAATATTGTAGAAAACTGTTTTTTTTTTTAGGTTGTCTGCTCATTACTGACAAAGAGCAGTGCTTTAAATTTGTCACTACTCCCTCATCCAACATTTCAAATGTAATCTATACCCACTGTTATCACTTACTGTTACTGTTATCACCAAACTGTCTAGAGTTATAAAGTTAAGATTTGAGTCTGGGATCTATAAAGTGCTGTTTACTCACTCTCACTGTTAAAGTCAAGATCGTCTGGAGGGGGTGGAGGAGGAAAGCTGGAAAGTTACAGTACAGATATGACATTTAATGGATCCTTTTTAGAAAGTTCTGTTCAATAGTCCACTTAACACATTCTACCAACTGAAGTCCCCTTGCAACTATGTTAACTAACTCATACTCATAAGAGTATTACAAGACTACTGTTAGCTTTAGGGTTATAAGAAGAAGTTGACATCTGCTTGGAAATTAGTCAGCAATCAGTAGAATATCTGTTGGAGGAGCATCAAAATAAAGTTACACAAAATATACACAGATTAATTTCTTGGTTGTTCAGAAAAGTATTCACCAGAAATCCTCTTGGGAATCTTCCGGACATTCATATACATCAATATCTAGTCAAAAATATGAACATATGCAAAGAAACTGTGTCATTTTACCTTGATTATCCCTTAATCTGCAGTAAATTATTGCAACAATATATTTCATAAATGAAGAAAGCTGGCTTACCAGTCGATACACTGAAAAGACAGAAATGTTACTTCATCAAACTTAAATAATCAGCTATAAGTGAACAATCTGAAGAAGTGTTTGTGTTACTCTTACTTGAGTTCATTATCTGTCCCAAAACCACAAAACTCTTCCACTGTGTCAGGCTTCACAAAACCATCTATGTGAAACACACACAGCAGTCAAAATATGACCTGACACTGACAGGAAGTGATGCTGCAGTCCTGTGTGCTGCAGGTCATGTTTCCTCTGACACGTCGCTGTATATGTGTGTGTTTTTATCAAGCAGATCCACAATATGTAGTGTTTCACACGTACAGTATTTCTCACTGATTACTGACGTTTACACTAACAGAAACACTGATATGAAGTGAGACAGACTCACATTGGGTTTCTCTGTTTCTGGCGAGCCAGTAGTTTTTCGGGTTTCCCGTTTTGCGCACAATCTCAACGGTCTCGCCCTGCTTTAGTGGAAGCTTGTTCTTACCACCCTTGTGGTCCACTTTAGCCGTCACTGTTGTAAGCACCACAACTGGACCACTGATCTGCCCCACACAGAAAGTGATTTATGATCCATGCAGTAAATTACTGTTCATAAACATGCATCTTATAAACATCTTATTGTCATCCATCCTGTCATTTTAACAAAATTGTGCAGATTTTTTCAATGAAAATAATGTCACAATGCCTAAAATATATAAAGTGAAAGGTATACTATAGATGTCATATTTTGTTCTTTTGATTTTGGGTTGAAATGTGACTGTTTATGAGATTTTCCCCCTGTACAATAATGTCACAGATACATTTAAACCAGCCCTGCCTAAAAAACTACAGTAAAGCTCATAATCACTTTAAACATTTTCCTGGCTTCCTGCTCTCGCTTTTCCTTCACTTTCTTCTCTTTCTTCTCCTGTTCCAAGTGTTTCTTCTCATCTTTTTTGAGTTTTTTCTTTGCTTCTTTTGTTTTCGTTTCATCCTCTGATACTTTGTTGTTGTTTTCTGGCCTGTGTGTAGAGACAGTCAATTCATCTCTTTATTTCATCTCTTTATTTAAACACATTTGTGAAGAGAAACAGAGAAACGGTCAGTGATTATTGTCACTGCAGAACAAACCTCTGTTTGTCTTGAATAGAAATGAAATCACCTCTAAAACACTCACCAGCTCTCAACATCCTCGTATGTTTCCTCACTCCAATCCTGCAAATAGAGTTGCCTGTCATTACCATCAACCTCAACATCAATGAATGAAATCATAAAGAGTAAAGCTGGTCATTCAGAATCTCCTTCAGTGGATGATAATGTAAGTTTTCATTCATTTTCTGCAGGATTATATGCAGGAGTGAATGTTGTGATGTCATTTCCTCCTGAGATGTTTGGTCCTTCTGAGTTTATATTTACGAAGTGTCAAAAAACAGCGGCATGCGGACTTGCTGTTTAAAACAGTTCCTGTTCTTATCCACTCAGCTAAACAAGCAGATACAATAAATGTTTGTCTTTACCTGAAGATCATTGCTGCTTTTATCTAAACGAGAAGATTAATACAGAGTTAGAAAGACATCAAACTCAAGCATTGATAATGGAAATCACAGATACTCAATCCACATGACATATTTGGGCACTTAAGCATTTTAACATGTCATTGGATAACAAAATAAAACAGCAGGTTCAACTCTTTTCCAGCACCAAACAAACTAATTTGGCGTTTACATTGTTCTGTTTTGGAAATGACATTTGAAATAAATGTCACTTAGTGTAATATTTTGTTATCTAATGCAAAACATTCAGACATTATGAACGGTGGTTTCAGTTCATGTGTTATCACAGTTTTTTTTATCACTGTGCTGTTCATACTAAACATTAGAACTAAATTAAATATTGTCTATAAATATCAGGAAGAAAAGCATCTGATGACCTAGTTTTGTGCTCATCACATCATCATATTCATCCTCCAGCAGAAGCTGATCTCTGTTTACAGCAGACAAAACAGACAAACAAGAGCTGTCACAAAAATATAGTTCTCAGAGACAGAAGTCTAATACAGAAAAAAACAACTTCATGTTTAAATTGTGTTACTGTGTATTTGCCTAAAATGAATTAAATTGCTTGTGGTGGGCACCACTTTGGATAAATGTGACTGCTACATATAAATACTTCTATATATGATATGCTAATGATTATCATATTCACGTAAAACAGAAGTGAAACACCAGTCCACTGAGCTTTAATGTATAAAGTGTTCTTGTATATATGTTCAGTGTTCTACGGTGTTCTTACCACAGTACATGACCATAAACCGTGTTATTATTTCTGACATATTAATAATGTACATGTATACTACCAGTCAAAAGTTTAGAATCACTTACTCATTTTTTATATTTTTTCCACATTTAATAATATTAGTAAACCCAATAAAATCAAAATAAAATTGAATAACAAACTGTAACTGTGGGAATTATTTTGTGACTAAGAGCATCCAGAATACATTTCAATTTAATCAAAAATAAAGTAATTTCAAACATTGAAACATACACCTTCAAATTCAAAGATATTTAAGATAATAAGAAACATTTTTGTCAAGTGATCCTAAACTTCTGAGTGGTAATGTACTATAGTAGCGTGTTTAAAGAACATGTACATTTTTGTATGTGTTGTAATGATGTGTGCGCCATTAAATACATTCATCACATGATCACTCACATTGGAGGGGGTGGGGCTAGAAACGTAAAGTCCACCGGTGAGGGTGGAGTCACAGAATTGATTGACAGGCACAGTGGTGGTGGTGGTGGTGGGAGTGATTCGATGGTGTTGAGCACTGATGAAACTGAACATTAAACAGTGGCGAGTGTGTCCTCACACAAACTATCTTTTAACATCTTAATGAATTCATCACTTTACGAAACAAAACATGTCAGCTATAGGTCAGTTATATGAGCCAGCAGAATTGTAGTAATAAAGTTCTCAAGCCTTTAAAAACACATCAGCCACAAAAAGTATTTTATCACCTCCACACAGAGAACAGATTAGAAAACAATTTCTGTCTTAAGGTGTTTAAATACTTATTGTGCCATTGTGTTTTTGAGATACACTCACACATTATTCCAATAGTCATTTAAAATGAATCTGAATTAAGATTTAAGTGAATTAATTGAAATCTTACCATTCCTTCTGAAAACTTCACAGTTAACATGTGGAGGTCTTTTGGGTTTAGCAGGACACGTTCCTAAAGCAGACACACCGGGGAGGGGCTTCTTTTTTGGCACTGATAACCCCCCCTGCGTCTGGACTGCAGAGTTGAAGTCCTCGCGGAGGGCACGTTTCTGAGTGATGGGCAGTCTGGGAAGAGCCGGGTGTCTGATTCTCTCAGAGGTCATGTTAGAACATTCAGTGAGAAGAAGCTTCAGGGACAGTGACGTTCTTCTGTGGTCCTGCTGCAGAGCTTTGATCAGCGTCTCACCCGCAGTAACACTTCATCAGTTGCAGTCGGCTCTACACCTGAATCTGAGTTTTTCTGGCTGCTGTTAGCTCTGTCTGGTGAAATGTGTCAGCTTCTGTTATGTGAAATAACTTTCCCTCTAGAAATTCCCTCTTTTTCAAAATTACAAACAACTTTACAACTTTTATATTGTTCTACGCTTCTTTGAAGCGATGTGTATTGAAAAGCAATATGTAACTAAAACAGAATTCACTTGTTGCAACAATTGTAACCATCTGAACAAACTCATTGTAACAAAAAACAGCAAACGCACACTATAAATATTGAGAGAATAAAGAGTGTCCCGCTCACTCACCGGCAGTCAGACGAGTGCAGCAGTGAAGAGGGGTGTGAAGCTGAATTTCATGTGCACACTGAGGAAATAAATGTTCCATCAGTAAGGAAGAAGTGTGAGCAGGGTTTCACTCTCAAGCTCTGATCTGGGGTCAGGTTTGCTGTTTTCTCATCATTTGCATGATCACGATTGGACAGGAAATGAGACAGCTGTGGTCAAACTGCTGAAACCCCAGATCAGATGCGTTTTATTTAAATATTCAGAAAGAGGGCGGAAACCCAACGATACGACCACAATTTTAAAATGAGCCATAGGGTGAAAAAAGACTTGTGATAATTATGCTGCGTGCTGTGAGTGTGAGCACAGCATACCGATAACTAAAACATCTGCCTCTTCCTCTTCAGAAATCTCAAAGCTTCGTTTTAGCTCCAGTTTAATTTTGAAATAAAATTAAGAAGGTCTACAGCTTAAACGCATCTTTATTCAGATGATACTGATCTGCTGGAGGCTGTCTGGATGACAGACTCTCTTTCAGCTGAAGGTTACGTTTGGGTTTTACCCTTGAAACTTCTGTGACCACGAGGAAGTTTAAAGCAATAAAAATATGTAACAGAAGAGGGAAATTGATATTCATAGCTGAATTTTGTACATTAATTTAATCAATGAGTGTGAAACTTTAATGTATTTTAAATGGATAATTAATGATTAACAATATTTCATTATTCAATCATGTTTGCAAAAACAACCTCAGGGTAGATGCAAAACATCAGCTGACGGAAGAAACCGCTTCACAACAAGCTGTGTGGCTTTTACCTTGCAGATCTGCTGTCCTTATTTATACATACATATAGATACACAAGTTATTAAAAGTTGCGGCAATAATAATAATCAATTTAAGTATCAATAATACAAAACAATAATAAGCACAAAGAGGTGAAATTGTTTTGAAAAAGATTTATTGCAGGAAAACAATGCAGTAAATAATATTTACAGCTATATTAAAATAAACATTCCTTTATAGTGGATCTGAGATGTTGTGATGACAGTTTCAGAAAATCACAGTGGCTATGAATCTGTGTGAACACGTTGAGAGCGTTTCCTCTGACACAGTCAACATATGAAAACTTTATTTCTGCATTCAAACAGCCGAAATGACTTTGAGTTATTCAACCTCTACCAGCTGCATATACTGACAGTAAAACTCTAAACTGATTTAGAAGAACATTAAAAACTTTTCTTTTAGTCCTGTGTTCAGAAAGAGAATATTCTTCTAAAACCAACCATCTAAATGGCAAAACCTTATAGAGTGAAAACAAAAAACAACTGATATTCTGCACTCCCGTCTCCTACGATTAACTCTGATGTTGAGCAATTAATGTGCCTTTAAACCACATACACACTGCTGCTGTCCTTCTGCTCACATTAAAATCTCACGGCAAACGTTTTAGTATGTTTAACAAATCAGAACACAAACAAAACCTCACAAGTCACACCAAACGACCAGCCTGATGGTCTGACGGTCTTACCAATTGTCATGTGTTACAATTAAACAATAAACCCAGCCACAAAAGTTCTAGTTAAGAAATTGAACCTTAATCAAAGCTCTTTTTGGTTTTACCCACTCTGAAACATTCCAGCTGGTTGGGTGTTAACAGGAAGATCTTGCGGTCCATGAGTCTCATTTCTGTTGTCTGGTCTCTGATTCCATACAAAACCTCTCAAAGGCCTCCTCGATCTCTGGATCCATTTCATCCTCCTCATCGCAAAATCTGAAGCAGTAACAACATTTAGAGATACAGGAAGCTGTGCATCACTATCACAAATGCCACATGTGTCACAGTCAGAAAACTTTGGTGATTAACTGTCCTATAAAATAAATGGAAGTGGGGAAATCTCTGCAGTATAATACTGATGTTTCATCGTTGCAATTTATCTGTGAAATAACCCTTTTGTTCATGAGAATCTAGTGTGATGAAGACTATATGCTGAGTAAGAACAGCAGGTCTTGCTAAGCCCCCCCCTCCCTACATTGCTGACTTCACTGAAATCTGCTCTCTGACTCCGCCCACGCTCATTGTGAGGAGGACAATTACTGGAGTTTGAGCAAAGAGGATCCACATGCTAACTGGCACATTCTCTCTGTTACATATTCTTGTAGAAATCTCTGGATTTAAAAACGTCTACTCACTCGTTTCCATTCTCTTCAAATGTGTCGGGAAGTTCCTCTCTGTCCAGAATATCCTGATATTTTTCTGAGTATTCTGTAGTGACAAAAAAAACAGAAAACCACTTGGTTGTATCCTGTCAAGAACATGTTTGACAAACCATGTTGTAATAAAAAATTACAACTCAAAGAAGCCACGCCCCAAAATCACACCATTGGCTGAGCTAGAGAGTGATGTGTTAGGTTGAGCAAGTTGCTTGAGGATTAAACCTCAATGTCTGATAGTGTCACAGATCCACAATCTTCACATAGTTCATATATATATTCACATATAATTTTTTCCAC